>CM019709.1:25924243-26029243 GCA_009760885.1 Achatina immaculata | reverse complement strand
ACCAAGAGAAATGATACTGGACAGTCTGACGGAATGGTGTGAGAGGAGATCGCCAACTGAGCTGATGACCTGCATGAAGGATCGTGTACTGTGGAGAAGTATAATAGCCAACGCCACTCGGCACGGCACCTGATGATGATGTAGAGCTGGAAAGACGATCAGGCCTAATGCTGATCACAGCAGGTGCCGACAGGTGAAGGGAAAAAAAAATGACCTCTGACATCATGTCCCATTGGAGCATAAATGACAGTCTAAGACCAAGTTTTTAAAATCTTGACATCCTCTGTCCTTTTTTGGTAAGTAGCAATCCGTAGCTGACGTGCTGGCGCCAGGGCTGGCGAACCATAGCTGTCAAGACCCTGTTCCACGTCTCCGCTGGCACCCCAGCAACAGACCTAGCCTGGCTAACGGAGCAGGGATCGCTATGTTCCCCATGGTGGTGGTATCTGCTGAAGAAGTACTGCATGCCCTCTGCTTTTTAGCTGTACTCAGGGACTGAAAAAAGTAGCCGCCGTAACCCGCTCCCAATCCGACACGATCGTGTGCCTCAAAACCTTTAACAGCATCGGCTCCAAGGAACACCAGTTCGCAGTTCCAGGGAAAGAAAAGGAGGAGGAGTAGGAGACTGGAGAGATTGAGGAGGAGGAGGAGGGAGGATATGCAGGAGAAGGAGGAGGGTGAGATGGAGGAGGAGAAGAAGAAGAAGAAGAGAAGAAAATCATCTGTCATTTGACATATTTTAGATAAAATGGACTATAATCCGAGTTTCTTAACCTCTATACATTTATTTATATTTCTCATTTTGTGATATGTCATCTACACAAGGATAACAAGCAAAAATCTCTCGACAAAACAAGAATGTCATATATCATAATTAAAACATATACGACAGCAAACATGGAAAACAAGAATGTCATATATCATAATTAAAACATATACGACAACTAACATACAAATGAAGAATGTCAGATATCACAATTAAACATATAAGACATCTAACATAAAAAATAAGAATGTCAGACATCATAATACAACATATAAGACACGTAACATACAAAACAAGAATGTCGGATATCATAATAAAATATATAAGAGAGCTAACATACAAATGAAGAATGTCAGATATCATAATAAAACATATAAAACAGCTGACACGCAAAACAAGAACGTCAGATATCATAATAAAACATATAAGACAGCTAACATACAAAAGAATAATGTCAGATATCACAATTAAACATATAAATGCGAACGAATAAGAAGAAGAAGAATTAAACATATAAGACATCTAACATACGAAACAAGAATGTCAGATGTCATAATAAAACATATAAGACAGCTAACACACAAAACAAGAATGCCAGACATCATAATAAAGCATATAAGACATATAACATACAAAACAAGAATGTCAGACATCATAATAAAGCATATAAGACATCTAACATACAAAACAGGAATGTCAGATATCATAATAAAAGATATAAGACAAGTACCATACAAAACGAGAATTATTACTCACAAAACTAAGAAGGAAAAAGAAATAGCAGATGACAAAAAGAACCCACGTGACAAGGAGAAAAATAGAATTCGAGAAAATTAATTGACAAATAAGAAATAACAAATAATACAAGTAAGTAACGTGACAAATACGAAATATTAAATTATAAAACTTACGTGACAAAAGACGAAAATAGCACATGCTAAAACTAACTTACGTGACAAAGAGCCTTGTAAAGATCCAGCTGATGTATCAGAAAATCATGTTGATTCTGGTCGTACAGCTCTGAATTTTCCTGTTGAGATTTAAAAAAAATTAGATGTTAAAGCAAGATGAGCCAAGACCAAAAGAACGTTTACCCAGTTCAACAAAGTATGGGCATCAAAGAGCATTCAAAACAGAAACCAAATGTAGGCTCTTTAATACAAGCTTAAAGACTTCCTACTATATGGTTTGAGAGACATGTGTGATAACTAAGACAGTACAACAGAGGATACAAACATTCATGAACTACTGCTTCAGAAGGATTCTAAACGTGGAGTGGCAGGACAAGATTATGAACTAGAAAGTCTGGACGTGAACAGGACAAAAAGCCTATGAGGCTACAAATCATGTCTAGAAAGTGGAGATGGATTGGCTACATACTATGGAAACCAGACACCAGAAATAACACGGCAGACACCTGCAGGGGAAATAGAAATTAGGGAAGGCATAGAACTACTTGGAAGAAGGGAAATTATGAAAGCGCTCAGAGACAAGGGATGCACATGGAAGGGAGAAGAGAGCACATCCAAGAACGGAGATGACTGGAGAGCATTTATCTGTGGCTTTTACTCTCAAGGGAGCGACGGGCAATGATGATGATGATGATGATATAAAATATAGCTTTCGGATATTAGCAAGGCTTAGATAAGCAATCTGTTCATGTGTGGATTTAATAAGTACTTTTACAAGGGCAGTATAGGTCTTAGAAAAACGATTAAAGTACTTTTACAAGGGCAGTATGGGTCTTATAAAAACGATTAAAGTACTTTTACAAGGGCAGTATATGTCTTAGAAAAACGATTAAAGTACTTTTACAAGGGCAGTATGGGTCTTAGAAAAACGATTAAAGTACTTTTACAAGGGCAGTATGGGTCTTAGAAAGGAAGATTAAATAGAAGCTATAACAGAACCCCAAACTCATCAAGATTAACTCTAAGATGGGGTTGTAACTCACGTCAATGAACTCATGGAGCGCCAACCAGGTTTTGCCGCCGGTGGTTGAGATGTAGAGGATGTTGGGTTGTCTGTTGATGTCTTGTCCTCGGGCGGTTAGGAAGACACCTTTCTGTAAGGAGATGGAAGATAATTTTTCTAGGGATATGGAAGGTTCAGAAGGTAGGTAGAATGAAGATAACAGCTGTAGGGAAATGGAAGATAAATGTAGATAAATTGAAGATAACAAATATGGGGAAGTGGAAGATACGAAATATAGATAGACTGAAGATAAAAACTGTAGATTTTAACTCTAGAAGATAAATATAAAGAGAGAGAAGAATTAACTGTGCTAAATGTCATTCTCAAATAGAAGATATTTTCTAAAATAGCTTCGTAGAATTTAACTGTGGAAGATAATAAGAATAACAAACGATTTAAGATATAAGTGCTTCTTAAGTGGGGAAAATATTAAATTCTATAAGACAAGAAAAGAAAGGGAGAAAGAGAGCATTCAGTAAACTGGGAAGAGATAAATAATAAAATAATCAAAAAGAAACTGTGTAAGATATTTATCCTTCTTCTTCCTCTTCTTCTTCTTCTTCTTCAAGTGGGGAAAATATTAAATTCTATGAGACAAGAAAAGAAAGGGAGAAAGAGAGCATTCAGTAAACTGGGAAGAGTTAAATGATAAAGTTTACCAGGAGATGTAAGATATCAGATGTAAGACTCAGATGTTAATTAACGGGGGAATAGAAAATATTAAATGTTTGGAGACATGAATTATTCAAGAACATGGTTTGTGATCTGGGTCATCATCACTGCACTCTGGACATGTCCGTAGGTGGTGAGATCCCCCCAACATATCCACCAGGGTCCTGCGCCTGATAGTGCCTGGCCTGTGTTGGTCGACAAGTCCCATAACACGCTTAGTAAGCCTCTCGTTCCTGGCCATGCCAATCTCTGCTTCCGGCGTGTGCCAAGATGGCGACATTCTTCCGTCTGCTCGGCCGGAAAGTGTAATTTTCGTGTTGTTACTTCTAAGGGAAGACAACTCCAGTGGGAGTTGCCAAGGTGTATCCATCACGTACCGAGAAGCTGGAAGACTGGGATGTAGCCAGTGCCTAACGTGGAAATGGGTTTTGCATCGCGCGACCCAGTGCGTACACATGGGTCTGGATACCCCTCAACAGTCCGCCAGCTAAGCCAGGAACACAAGAATCTAAAAGATACTAACTATAAGATATTAACTATAAGATACTAACTAAAAGATACTAACTAAAAGATACTAACTATAAGATACTAACTAAAAGATACTAACTATAAGATACTAACTATAAGATACTAACTAAAAGATACTAACTATAAGATACTAACTATAAGATACTAACTATAAGATACTAACTATAAGATACTAACTATAAGATACTAACTATAGGACATATTTACGCTAAAGAGAGTAGAAAAATAATCAAGAAGAAACCGTGTAAGATATTTACCTTCTTCTTCTTCTTCTTCTTCTGCTTCAGCTTTCCGAGCCATTAAGGCTCATTGCTTCAGATAAAGTTCACCTCCATTCCTCTCTATCCATAATCTTCTCTCTCCAGCTGATGATACTAATTTCTTTTATATCCTCTTCTATCCTGTCTTTCCGTCTCTGTCTTGGTCTACCCCCTTGGTCTTGTTTCCCTCATCTCTTGTGCATGCACAATTTACGCACAATGTAAGATAAATGTAAGATGTTTATAGAAGAAGGATATACTGAGGATGATATTAACTGTAAAGCTGATATTAAACATCATCCAAGCCCCCGCAGCCCCCTCCAAGCCCACATACCTGCTCTGATGACAGCCATTTCTCCACAATGTAGGACTGGTTGTTGGGGATTGCCACGTCGTCACAGACGCACAGAACGTGCAACAAGTCCAGGAATCGATAGTTCTAGAAATATTACAATTTCTTCATAGATTATCACATGCAAGAGCTGAATGCAAAAAAAATGACGGGAAAAGAAATAAAAGGAATATTTTTTACTTAAAACTAAGCTGGGCTTTATTGAATCGTGAAGTATATTTTATCAGAAACGTTAGAGCTCTTTCCTCTTCATATTTTCCTTCCTGTATGGTTTTGAACCTGCCACTTCTTCTTCTTCTTCTTCTTTGTCCACACGTTTTACAATTGAACCATACACCAAGCATAGATCATTATCTCTAAAAATGTATCTAGATTTAAAAAAAAAACGTTTTAAAAAAGTTCAAAGTCTCCTTTTTTCCATGTCACTGAGGCATACTGGAGATACTTTGTTAGGCCCGTATTTCCAAGACCATCGCACATGAAATTCTGATATGGTCAGTATCACTCCTTGGCCCCATTTACCTTCCCAAACTTCTCTGGCAACCAAGTTTGGACCCATGGTGGACCCCGGGGCTTTCTTGGTGTGATGGTACCAGAAAAAATAGTCCCACTACTGAGACTTGAACCCGGTATCACCAGATTAGTAGCCAGATCGTTTAACCACTCAGCCAACCAGGTAGCCATCTAGATTTCACACAAAATTTAACGTAAGTTTTAACCTAAATCTAAAGCTTCTTAATATCTTGCTCTTATCGAAAAGGAGCCAGAATGAACCAAAGCAGATGCAGCGCCATTTTTCTGGCGGTCGCCCCTTACCTCAGCTTTACATCAGGGCCCCACAAAACGCTTTTCGCTCATTTAGTTATTATAGACTCAGTCGCTCCCTTTCCTGCTCCCCTTGTCTCGAATCCCCCCCCAGTGTTTACAAAGATAGGGGCGGTACAGCCCATTCTGGGAACCTTTGGTCTATCGTTTGTCCTGCGGCGTCCATGTTGATGTTAACGGTGATCTCATCACAGGTGCTTGTACTCCGTAGCGCCGGCTATAAACCGTATTGAGACAATTCTTAAATACGTTTAACCTTTTACCAGTTTCTACCTGTAGGTCATTTATATGGAGACAGCAGCTAGGGGACAGTACCCACTGCATTTCAGTCCCGTGAAGACATGTCGTCCATCGATTCGATCACTGGTATTCCAGTCTTATCTTTATATCAGATTCTTGCTACTTTTTGTCTCTGAAGAAGTTCTGAAGATAAATCAATATAGCTCTCAGCTTTATAATACTTGCCGTGTTCGGCTCTCACCTTTATAATACTTGTCATGTACGGCTCTCAGCTTTATAATACTTGTCATGTACGGCTCTCAGCTTTATAATACTTATCATGTACGGCTCTCAGCTTTATAATACTTGTCACGTACGGCTCTCAGCTTTATAACACTTATCATGTACGGGTCTCAGCTTTATAATACTTATCATGTACGGCTCTCAGCTTTATAATGCTTGTGTTTTTTATTGTTTTGTTTTTTTTAATCAACGGTCCGACATCTTGAGCGCGGACACGCACATACACTGCACATATACACACATACGCGCGCTTACACACAAACATACACGCACAAGTTTAGGAGCTGATGCCCTCTTTGACGCGTCATTTCATGACCAATCTCTGTACAACGGTCTCCGAGAATTAGATTTTGACCGAGAAATAAATGAAACAATTTTGCAGGCACGGAATCAATTCCCGTCCACACCGTCAGATTCCCCCGTATTTTGCTCACTTGCACAAACAATATCCAATGGACTTTCACTCACAGTCAAGAGCAACCCACGTATTTGCTGACAGAAACCACGTATTTGCTGACAGAAACCACGTAAGTACCTGCGACTTTTTCAAGAGTGAAACGAACTCGTCGATCTGCGCATGCGTGATGCGGTCAACGATTTTCCGTTTGTCTCGGATGAGTTCTACAATCATCTGGGCAACGTTGAGGCCGATACCTCCCTGGAGGATGAAAGGAAGGAGGCAGAACTAAAGTTAAATCATTCTTGAATCAACAGGCCGATCAATCATTCCTTCAGTTACAAGAAAATGCAAGATCATTCAAACAAGCACAAAAACAAAAACTAAAAACCACAAAGGTCTGGACCATCTAGATGATGTCCTTTGGTTACCGCTAAAAGTTAGAAGTCGACTAGATTATCCTCTTCTTCATCTTCTTCTTCGTATCTCCTTGGAACTGCAAGCTGGTATTCTTTGCAGTCGATGCGGTGAGGATGTTGAGGTACAAAATTGTGTTGGCTTGGGGGGAGGGTAATGATGGCTCTGAATGGGATGAAAAACAGAATCGAGCAATGCTTCTTTAGCAGACTCCACCACCATGGGGACTATGGCGATCCGTGCTTCTTTAGTCAAGCTAGGTCTGTTATTTATTGGGGGCACCAACGGAGAAGCTGGGCAGGGTCTTGATCGGCTACAGTTTGCAACCCTGTTGTTAGCTATAGGTCACTGGCTACAAAATGTGACAACACAGAGACCTCAGATGAATGGATTAATATCCCATTAATTTTAACAAAACCAAGAAGTCTATTTCCCCCTCAAAGCTGAAAGGTATATGAGGAAAGAGACAAGACAAGACAAGACAAGACAAGGCAAGGCAAGGCAAGGCAAGGCAAGGCAAGACCAGCCAAGACATTACAAGACAAATGGGTAAATATTGTAAATATAAGACCTTCCTGTTTATTGTTTCAAAAAATTGTATTTCAGGTCTCATAATAGAATTAGAAAAGACACTTCCATCGCTAAATCATAAAATAAACAAACCGTAGAAGGAAAACTGCAACCCCCCCCCCCACCTCATTCATTCATTCATTTGCATGTCCCTTGCGGAATTTTGCCTCCCTAACAGCACTCCTGTAGGCCTCTCAGTTGTGAGCAAGATGGCCTGCCGCTGATGCATCCATTTGCAAATCGTCAACGATGTCTTGCTGCCAAGTCCTTGATATTTCTGCCCTGCAGTCCCCTTTGTATCGTCTTATGGGACAGAATCGAATACTCCCCCCCCCCACCCTCCACTTCTAACACTCTGAAACTATCCTGTGTATGACGCCCCTGTTTCTATCTGGACTTGGTCTGTGCTTCATCTTCTTGCTCTTCTTGAATGATCTTTTTACTCCTCTCTCCAGTAATGAGGATCATTGCAGCAGTGGTGTCTTGAGCACTTTCCAGAACATTTATGTAGTAACTTCTACGCTAAGCTATCCTATGAGACAGTTTTTGGAAGGTAACCCTGACTGGAAATATGGAAATCCCGTTTAAAGGAATTGTTTCAATGTATTTATGTGTACTCACAGAATAAATGAGAACCCTTAAAGTCTATAAAATACCAAAGCTATGAGAAGAACAGCTAAGACAGTGGTCTGTACAAAATTATACAAAAGGGAGAAGAAATATTCCCGTAAAACTATTAATGCTTCCCTGTATTAATACATGCAGTGTTAAGTAAATGGAGATAATCCATTTCTTTCCAACACTCAGTTTGTTTTGTTTGTTTGTTAAAGGAAAATACTTTTTTTTTTCTTCCGAACGCTCAGTTTGTTACAAAACGGAGAAATATTTTTCGTTCCAGCACCCACTCTCGCTATCTTCCCATAGGTTCTTGGCGACAGGTGTAGGATGGCATGTCCTCCCACAACCCTCGATCCCTAGATCATCTCAACAGGTTGTCACCGAGCCATTTCCCGTGCCAGAATGCCAAAACCATCAAACATCTTTTCTCTCTGTCTACCTCTGTCTCTTCTGCCATCGATCTTCCCTGTTGCCATTAAGTGCTGTAGCCCGCCTGTCCTCCAAACATGCTCCACAACTTTTGATTTTCGTTTTCTGATCTTTGTTATAATTTTCCTTGTTTCTCTCTTGCCTCTTTCAGAACTACCTCGTTCGATTTTCTCAGTCTCCGTGGTACCCTCTGCATTCTTCTTAAGAACCACATTTCAGCCGTTTCCAGTCTTCTTTGTATTCTACACTCAGCTTGTGGTAAATGGTCACATATTTTTCTTACCCAACACTCAATTTGTGGTAAATGGTCAAACCTTTTTCTTCCCCAACACTCAATTTGTGTTAAATAGTCAAACCTTTATCTTCCCCAACACTCAGCTTGCGGTAAATGGACAAACTTTTTTCTTCCCTACACTCAGCTTGTGGTAAATGGTCAAACCTTTTCTTCCCGAACACTCAATTTGTGGTAAATAGTCAAACCTTTTTCTTCCCAAACACTCAGCTTGTGGTAAATTGGCAAACCTTTTGTGTAAACTGAGTCTGGAAGAAGTCGATGTATTTGGCGAAGTAGAGGGCATTCTTCCTGGACCTGCCAATCATGTACGTGTACAGGGTGTCGTAGGCTTCCTTGAACACGCTGGTCAAGTTGACTTCGTCCGCCTGGCCGTCCAGCGGGCACTGAAGGATTTTGACCAGGAGATCAATCACCTGGGAAAGAAGGAAAATGCAGTTTTGAAGACGATGAGGAGAAAAAAAAAGGTTGTTTCTGACTGGCTTCCGAGAAGAAGTTTGTGAAGTGCGGACAAAATACAGGGCGGTGCCCATAAAGCCCCCCAGTGGCAAAACACAATTTTTACTTATGTTTCGTATTTCATACTTCAATGCTTGACACTATTTGGTTCTGCCGCATATGAGTTTAATGAACAGAGCCGAATAGTGTCCAGCGTGGGCATACGAAATATAACGTGTAAACTATATTTTGTGACTGGGACCCGTTCTGTGTGTGCCGCTTTGTACAATAATGGCAACTACCTGTTAATGGCAACTACCTGTATTCAGCGGGAGTCAGTAAGACGTGGACGTGTTCTTAACTGTGTGTGAGTTTTGAAGTAGATTAGGTTGTGAAGTATGTACCGCTTTTGTCTGTCGCTGATTGGTTAATTCAGAGTAACAAGACCGGATTTGGTGCGTTTGATTGGTTGGTTGGTTATTGTTGTGTTTGTAATCACGGGATAGTTCTTTGCAGTTAATGTTAGTCGTGAATGGATACTGAAAACATATGTGAAATCGGACTGGAGGTTGCTTCGATTGAGAAAAAGATTGCAAGTGGAAGAATGGGTTCATCTGTTAAGCTAGTCAACTGTGACAAGCCTAACGTGGCTTATGCAGGAGTACATATCATTTAAATGGCAGATAGGCTTTCTGGACAAGATAAAATAAATGGCAGGCTGAGAATGGACATTGGCGACATTGTTAAAGCCGTATTGGAAAGACTGCGGGAAAATGAAGGGCGGGAATGCAAGAACAATGTAGCTGTGAAGAGATTGCTGGAGCTAGGACAAATAAAAGGTGCTCGTAGGAAATCCGAACTGTGTGACAGAAAACACATTTGACAGGAACTATTAGCACACATTCTCTTGGATGAATGCTGCGGCATGCGGCGAGGCATATATGGGGCTGTCCTGAATGCAGTGACCCCGGATTTTGAACCTTTGAATCTTTCTGGGACTGAATCTAAGAAGCAAGCTTCTAATCATGCTCCACTACCACGAAAATCATCTCGATCGGCATGTGAAACAAAAAAAAGGAACATGCCTGAAGCACAGTTAGGAATGAAGGATTAGATCATCATCCCTAATGAATATCTCTTCTTCTTCTTCTTCTTCTTCTTCTGTCAATCTCCCTGAAACTTCCAGCTGGTGTTCTCTGCCCAGATACTGCCAAGGTGTTGATGGGAGCGTATTTATGGTGGCCATTTTTTTAGTCCCTGAGTGCGCCTACAAGCTGTGGGAGTGAAATACTTCTTTATCAGACTCCACTACCGTGGGAACTATTTAGATCCCTGCCCCATCAACCAGGCTAGGACTGTTATTGAGGATACCAAGGGAGAGGTGGAATGGGGTCTTGGTCAGTTATGGTTCGCCAACCTGACGCCGATATGCCAGTTATGGTTCTCCAAGCTGACACCGATATGTCAGTTATGGTTCGCCAAGCTGACGCCGGTATGTCGGCTATGGTTCTCCAAGCTGACGCCGGTATGTCAGTTATGGTTCTCCAAGCTGACGCCGGTATGTCAGTTATGGTTCTCCAAGCTGACGCCGGTATGTCAGTTATGGTTCTCCAAGCTGACGCCGGTATGTCAGTTATGGTTTGCCAAGCTGACGCAGCTATGTCAGTTGTGGGTTGCTGATTGCCAAAACGGACAGAGTCTTCGCCCGAAATATCCCATCTAAAAGGTCTGAAGGAGGTCCTATTGTGCCACGAAGGCAGATGGATGACATGGTATTGGTATCCATATTTTCCTTGTCCTGTCCGCACACTAAAGGGCAGGCCACCTTAACTTACCATTTCCATAAAAAAATCCAGATATCCATTTGTACAGCTGATCGACTAGGGCAACTCCGGTCAAAATCAAACCTGGACCTTCGCCGTGAGAGGCTAATGCTCTAACAACACCCGCTACTCAGCACGGCAGTATTTCCTGGCTCTAACAGAAACAACTTCGTATCTTGGAACTGGTGAGCCGTCTACACTGTGAAAGAATTGTTTCTTATCTTTTGCTAAATTGTTAGAAATTATCCTTTTATGTAAATTCTACTGAATGCCGTCTGTGTAAATTAATGTATTCTATATGAATGGCAATGAAAAAGAGGTAGACCGCGTGAAACTCTGAAGAGGACATTATTAAGAGAGGCCAAATTAACAGGCATAAAATCCTTTGATGAGGTTGAAAGACTCGCCGAAGACAGGAAAATTTGGCGAACTACTTTGCGAGCCCTATGTGACGTCTAACGGCACGGGAAGGATATAAGATGTAAGATAAGATATAAATGAGTCTATTCTGTATGATGGAGTGTATTTTGCATGAGGGAGTGTATTCTGTATGGTGAAGTATTTTCTGTACGATGAAGTGTTTTCAGTATGATGGAGTGTTTTCAGTATGATGAGGTGTTTTCTGTATGATAAAATGTATTCTATATGATGGAGTGTATTCTGTATGATGGAATGTATTCTGTATGATGGAGTGTCATATGTTTTGGGCGAATGACAGATGTCTGGACGAGCGGTGTTTGTCTGGGTAAATGTCGACTGTTTGAATCAATGCTAACTCCCTGGTTGAATGTCATCTGCTCATCTGTCTGAATAAATGTCATCTATCCAGATAAATGTCATTCGTCTGAATGATAACAACTGTTAATGGATATCATATATTCGGACAGTTCTCTTCACATCTACCCAATATTTCCCTTCACACCTACCCGACAGTTCCCTTCACTTACCCAACAGTTCCCTTCACACTCACCCGACAGTTCCCTTCACTTACCCAGCAGTTCCCTTCACACCTACCCGACAGTTCCCTTCACTTACCCAACAGTTCCCTTCACACCCACCCGACAGTTCCCTTCACTTACCCAACAGTTCCCTTCACACTCACCCGACAGTTCCCTTCACTTACCCAACAGTTCCCTTCACACTCACCCGACAGTTCCCTTCACTTACCCAACAGTTCCCTTCATACCCACCCGACAGTTCCCTTCACTTACCCAACAGTTCCCTTCACACTCACCCGACAGTTCCCTTCACTTACCCAACAGTTCCCTTCACACCCACCCGACAGTTCCCTTCACTTACCCAGCAGTTCTCTTCACACCTACCCGACAGTTCCCTTCACTTACCCAGCAGTTCTCTTCACTTACCCAGCAGTTCCCTTCACACCTACCAGACAGTTCCCGTCACTTACCCAGCAGTTCCCTTCACTTACCCAGCAGTTCCCTTCACTTACCCAACAGTTCCCTTCACACCTACCCGACAGTTCCCTTCACTTACCGGACAGTTCCCTTCACTTACCCAGCAGTTCCCTTCACTTACCTAGCAGTTCCCTTCACACCTACCAGACAGTTCCCGTCACTTACCCAGCAGTTCCCTTCACACTTACCCGAAGGTTCCTCATGAGTTTCTGCCTGTTCTTGTTAGTGGTTCCGTTCACGTACATGAACCTTCTCAGTTCCTCCATTGCCTAAGGACCAAATTTTTGTAATGTGTCACGTTTGTAGTAATTAATAATTGTAGAGTTTAACGAACTGACATAGAATGGGTGGGTACACCCACGTTTGTGGGCGTTAACTGTGGGAGGAAAGTGAATAGAGCAGCTTTGTAAATGTAGACAGTGCAAAGTTATCAGGATTAACCTCTGTATGGTGCAGATAATGCAAAGTTGTCAGGATTAACCTCTATATGGTGCAGATAATGCAAAGTTGTCAGGATTAACCTCTATATGGTGCAGATAATGCAAAGTTGTCAGGATTAACTTCTATATGGTGCAGACAGTGAAAAATTGTCAGGATTAACCTCTACATGGTGCAGACAGTGCAAAGTTGTCAGGATTAACCTCTATATGTTGCAGACAGTGCACAGTTGTCAGCATTAACCTCTACATGGTGCAGATAATGCAAAGATGTCAGCATTAACCTCTATATGGTGCAGACACTGCAAAGTAGCCAATATCAGATGAGAAAGTTACAGGTGGAGTGCTTGAGAAGTTGTAGAAGGACGTAAAAGAAAGGACGAGAATAATCTCACGACCCCTGTAAGAGAATCGAACGCACTCGCTTAGATACGACGGGACAAAGCTCTAAACCTCTCAGCCACTGCGTCACTCTGTTGGTAATCCTGTCATGCCTTAGAGGCACATAGGGATATGGTGTCAGTGTCCATATTTTCCTTGACCTGTCAGCACACTAGAGGGCGATATAGTCAGTATCACGCCTGGCTGCCTTTCCTTCCCCAACTCCCGAAGAAGTCGGGTACCCATTTCTACAGCTGGGTGACTGCTCTATTCTGTAGCATTCTCTTAATATTTCTTCTGCATTTCATTAGTTATTTTCTGGCAGTTATCACATTCATCTAAAATATTAGCATTTCTCTAAATTCTGTTAACGGGTTATTTTGCTAAATTTAATTGGTTGGCGTAGACGTAGAAAGTTGTAACAGCAAATAAACAAAAGACCAGCTAAAATAACTAGTTACACAAACGATGAGTTGTGTAAGTGATTATTTACATACGTGACTAGTTTTATAAATAATTATTTACACAGACGACAAGTTACAAACATAACAAGGTACCGAAACAACAGCTTATATAAGAACAACTTACGTAATAACAGGGTACAGAAATAACAAGTTAAACAAATGATATCGTACACAAATAACAGTTTACACAACTGGAAAATTATACAAATGACAAGTTACACAAATGACAAGTTAAACAAATGACAAAATAGGCAAATAACAAGCTACACACAAATGACAAGGTACACAAATAACAATTTACACGTGGCAATCTGCACAAATGACAAGTTACATAAATGACAAGTTACAAAATGACTAATTGTACAAATTACAAATTACAGAAATAGCTAATGACAAAATGGCACGTTACACGAATGACCAGACACAAAAATGACAATTTATACAAATGATAAGTTTCGCAAATAACACATTACACAAATGACCAGGTACACAAATGAAAATCAGCACCAAAATGACATGTTACAAAAACGATATTTCTCACAAATGACAAGTTTCGCAAATGATACATGATACAAAGGACAAGTTACCTACCGTTAGAGTAAGATGTGTCTTCTTGGCATTCAGCACCACGTTCTCATTTCTCTGTATGAGGAAAAGAAGATCACAGAGACTAACATGTGAAGAAGCTGCCACAACCAAGGAAACTAAACAGCGTAGAGTAAAGTTACACACAGCGCCCCCGTCAGGTAATTCTGCGCCCCAGGCAAGGTTTAACAAGCTATATAAAATCTTTGCTCCTCAAAGGGAAATACTGTCATTCTGTTATTTTTCGCTAGTGAGTTCTTTTCTGTCAGATTTGTTTTAGAGATTTTAGTAGAGAAAAAATCGGAAGATGTTTTAGAGATTTTAGTAAAGAGAAAGTGGAAACGTTTTTTTTTTTTTAGAGATTTTAATAAAGATAAAGTGGAACAAGTTTTAGAGAATTTTAGTATATAGAAAGTGGAACAAGTATTAGAGATTTTAGTAAAGAGAAATCGGAAGATGGTTTCAGTATATAATTTGAACACCGCCCGACGGCTTCGCTGAACTCCAACAGCTGATGTGTGAGTGGGTAACGCCCTGCGTGTTACTCATCATGATGTGTAGTTGTGTGATTAACACAGGACGAGTGTCCCAGCATCTGTGGGATCAGACTACGAAACTGTTTCTATCTCAACAAACAGAATTTACCAAACATCAAATCTACAGTATCAACTCTACAGTATCAACTCTACAGCATGGTTATAACGCAATACCAAATTCTACACACCCATGAAAATATTTTTTTTTAAATATTGAAATTCTACAAGAACTAGATAAGATTGTTTCCATGCCTCTGGTATAATGTAAATCTGTGATATGATGCAAATCTGCCTGTGATATGATGTAAATCTGCATGTGATATTATATAAATCTGCATGTGATATGATGTAAATCTGCATGTGATATGATGTAAATCTGCATGTGATATGATGTAGATCTGTCTTTGTGGTGATGTAAATCTGCAATTAATCATAAAAGAACTGAGTATAATATCACCTTCTAAACAGTTCAACATTTTTTCAAGATAATAGTTGTACAATACTCAAAATTTTGAAAAAAAACCTTTCTTTTTAAACAAACAAACAAAAAACACATCAATATTTCAACTTAATACCAAGGAGTGAGATTATATTTTTAACATTTACGATTGAAAAACATAGAAACGCAGGATTTGCTTAAAATACTGTAATTTAATTTTTTTCAAAAATTCTTTCTAATTTTAATTTTTCTTTTATATCATCTTCTTGAGACCCCATCTCACATCCCTCGCGATCCTAATTTGGATGGCATATTGGGGTGTGAGAAACACTTGTCCATAGATTTAAGAGAGGACTTCGCGGAGTAAAAGAAACATGGGACGCCCCAAAGAGACATGGAGACTACCGCATAGAAAATGTTGGTAAACAAAATACTGACACGGGAGACAATCAAGAACGGACAGAAGCGAAGATGCCTTGATACAAAACAGCCCCACGGGTCTTGGGCAATGAAAGTACAAATGAAAGAGATTCACAACATCCAAATCTCTGTTTCTTTCTCTTCCTTTTGTTGCTGTTTTGTAAAAAGGTGACAGTACAGAAACCGCTTTTTTTTTTTTTGCTACAGATAAAGCTGGTTTATCTTACATCTTACATCCTTCCGTGTCATTAAATGTCACATAGGGCTCGCATTGTAGTTTGCAAAGTTTTCCTGTTTTCGGTGAGCTATTCAACCTCATGAAAGTATTTTATATCTACTAATTTGGCCTCTCTTAACACTTTAGAGTTTCACGTTGTCGACCTCTTTTTCTTCGGCTGTTGTGTTTCACTTGATAGCTTGTTTTGGGATTCTCTGGTTGTTTCATCACGCGATTGATATATGCCCATCTACTTTCTCTGATCACCCATGAGACAGGTTGTTGTTTGCTCATCTGTCTTATTTCTGTGTTGTCCACTTTATATCGAGCATTTTCCTTAGGCATTTGTTTTCAAAAGAGTCTAATTTCTTGTCTATTTGTTTAGTTGATTTCCAGCTTTCGCATGCATAAATGAGGGTGGATATTACATTTGAATTGAATAGTCTTAACTTGGTTTTTGTGCTTATAACTTTTGAGTGCCGTATGTTCTCAAGATTCTTAAAGGTCAATGCTGCTTTTGCAATTCTAACTTCCTTTCTAGTGTCATCATCCTAGTTGTGTCTACGACAGATTATGTCAAAGTACCGCTGAACAAGTCCTAACGTTTACTTTATCATTCATAGAAAGGCAGCTGAGAAAAAATTCACTGTCGCAAAGGTTTATCTTTTCATTCTCCGCATTTTCTTTTGGTGTTTTCTAGAATAACTGCTGCTAACAAAATCACCACTAATGTTCCTAATCACCACAAACTATTGCAGATGCACCGACGTCTCTGATGATGTTCAGGAGAAAGGGTCAAGCACGTTTCCAAAAAGGTTCATGACAAAAGGGCACTTACGTGTCTGATGAGGTTCAGGAAAAAGGGCGCTTACGTGTCTGATGAGGTTCAGGAAAGAGGGCACTTACGTCTCTGATTAAGTTCAGGAGAAAGGGCACCATCCCAGCGACGTAGTTGAAGTCATCGACGTAGGCCTTCTCCACGTACTGGATAGTGAAGGCGTCATCATACATGCTCTCTCCACTCGCAGACACCTAGAGGGAGGTAAGCAAGGTACAGGTGAATGTGTGAAGGTGCTTAGAACAAAGGAGAATACGAAAATAGAAGAAAGAATAGGCGATGAATGTGAAAGAGGCAAGTGACAAATTTAAAAAGGTGTATGACAAAAATTAGAAAGAAATGTGAAAAATGTAACAGAAATGTAATGAAAACAAGAGAAACAAATGTGAAAAATATAATATAAATGTAATGAAAAAAAAGAAAGAAATGTGAAAAATATAACAGAAATGTAATGAAAGGAATATATATATACATAATTCATTCATTTGCATGTCCCTTGCGGAACTTTGCCTCCCTAACAGCACTCCTATAGGCCTCTCCGCTGTGAGCAAGATGGCCTGCTCCTGATGCATCCAATTGCAGATAATTAACGATGTCTTGCGGCCATCTTCGCCTTGGTCTTCCTCTCTTTCTTTTTCCCATTATGTACCCTTCCAAGACTGTTTTCTCTAGATTATCATGACGTTTAATGTGTTCAAAATATTTACGTTTTCTCTGTTTAATCCTCTTTACTAGCCAGCTTTTTTCAATATTAAGTTCTTGTAGTATGGATATATTTGTTCTTTTTTGTGTCCATGATATTTGAAGAACTCTTCTGTAGCATTTACCTTCAAAGACATTTATGTCTTCTTCTTCTTCGTTTGCGAAAGACATTCATGTGTTTCTCAGCTGTTTTGTTAAGTGTCCAGGTGTTGCGATTTTATATATATATATATATATTTCTTTGCGATGATATATATATATATATATATATATATATATATATATATATATATCTTTCAAATCGTTTTGGAAGGGTAGATAATGGGAAAAAGAAAGAGAGGAAGACCAAGGCCAAGATGGCTGCAAGACATCGTTGATGATCTGCAAGATCTGCAAATGGACGCATCAGCAGAAGGCCATCGTGCTCACAACCGAGAGGCCTACAGGAGTGCTGTTAGGGAGGTAAAGTTCCGCAAAGGACATGCAAATGAATGAATAATATATATATGGACAATGTAGTGTAATGTATCATCCTCACAGCAACATTTTATCTCATTACTCAAAAAGTAGAGAACACCGCCCGATGGCGGTAGACATGCAAGACAGCCAAATCACTTCCATCTAGGCTGTCTAAGAAAAATACTGAACATCAAATGGCAGCAAATGATACCTGATACTAAAGTCCTCACAAGAGCTAATACTCCAAGCATCTACACAATGCTTCAGAAGGCACAAATTCGATGGACAGAGCACGTAGTCAGAATGAGTAACATTCGACTGCCCAAACAACTCCTTTATGGGAGACTACTGAACGGAAAACGGAAAGCTAGAAGGCAAACAAAAAAAGCGTTACAAGGATACGCTCAAAATCTCACTCAAAGCCTTCGGGATAGACATAAACTCTTGGGAGGCCATAGCACAAGTCTGCCCATCATGGAGGGCTATAACCAGCCTGGGTGCTCAGAGAGCAGAGCGCTCAAGAGTTGAAAGTATCCAGCACAAACGCGCAATGGGAAAAGCCAAGGCAGCACAAGCACTCACAACTGAATCTGGACATATATGTTCCGTGTGTGGCAAAACTTTTAGAGCTAGTATAGGGCTAGTTGGTCATGCACGGACACACCTCTCCTTACTTTGACTAAGATCTTCTTCTTTTTCGTTCGCAACTTTGACTAAGATGAATCTGTGGTCATCATCGAAGACGATGGACAAACAACAACAACAAAAACAACATCTCTTTACTCTGTTGTACCTTCAGTAAAGCAAAGATTTTATCATCTTTTTTTCATGCACTAGACGTCAGGCCCCATATTGCTTCATTAGAATCCAACAGATTATATTTTGGAAGGATTGGACTAAACTGACCAGTTCCACTTCCAGGGCTTGACGTAGACCTCTTGTTTGCGCCATACGGGAGTCAGAGTCAAAGACGCTGTAGACAGACTGGCCAAGAATAATGCCCTTCGTAGCACAGTGACTTTATATCAGTGGTTTCAAAACTGGTGGCACACCGTTCCCCCTCCCTCCGGGGGTGATTGTTAGCTCCAGGAGGGCAATGAGGGGGAAAAGAGACCGGAGGGGGGCATCAGAACCAGCTGAAAGCAAAACATTTTAGAAGTAGCGAGGGATGTGGTCTGAGAAGCAAATGGGGCGACTGATAGGAGGGGGTTGGGAACCGCTGATCTAAAGAAGTGATGGTGTCTGCGTTCTCTGTCAGCGTCGGTGGTACGCTATGGTGGTACAAAAGATGAGGACGACGTTTATAGCAGATGAAGGGACGAAGGAAGAGAGATCTGAGCATAACAGTGATCAGAAAGGACGCGTCCATTTGCAGGACATACGGGCCAGTCTTATAAACAACTTCACGCAGTTGAGCAACTGAAGATCCTGGATAGCTGAAGCGGGGGATATAACAATGGCGATGTGTGATATGGACGAGATTTCATCAGGACAGGACTGGATTTTAGGACAGGACCAATCTCTGCTAACACAGGTTGTACCAGCCTCAGCTAACAAATGTTGTACCAGCCTCAGCTAACACAGGATGTTGTATCAGCCTCAGCTAACACAGGTTGTTGTACCAGCCTCAGCTGACACAGGTTGTTGTACCAGCCTCAGCTAACACAGGTTGTTGTATCAGCCTCAGCTAACACAGGTTGCTGTACCAGCCTCTGCTAACACAGGTTGCTGTACCAGCTTCAGCTAACACAGGTTGCTGTACCAGCCTCAGCTAACAAATGTTGTACCAGCCTCTGCAACACAGGTTGTTGTACCAGCCTCTGCTAACACAGGTTGTTGTACCAGCCTCAGCTAACACAGGTTGTTGTACCAGCCTCAACTAACACATGTTGTTGTACCAGCCTCTGCTAACACAGGTTGTTGTACTAGCCTCAGCTAACATAGGTTGTTGTACCAGCTTCAGCTAACACAGGTTGTTGTACCAGCTTCAGCTAACACAGGTTGCTGTACCAGCCTCAGCTAACACAGGTTGTTGTACAGCTCGTACAGGTCGTGAGTGCCGGGACTAGGTACACAGTGCAACTGAATGTCGAGTTCAGGACCTTATCCAGAGACACTGTGGGTCTTCAGATATGGTTATCACACACAGCAGGCTCAGTGAGTCTAGGAGGTAGAAGTGAATGAGGATTTCTATTGCAATGGAAGAGTTGTGGCAAAGAGGTCACGTGCCTTTGCAGTCACTACATCCAGCATGCACGTAGAGATTGAGGCGGTACCGGCAGCTTATGAGGTGGTTGGTAGAACAGGAAGTGTCTCGTGGTGTTGTTGTGACGGAGTCACCGAGTATGCTAAAGAAGACAAAGAAGAAGTTTCTTCGGAGAGAATGGGTGAACATGTTGGGACACTCACATATGAGGGGGGTTGACGTGGATCTTCTGTCCAGGGGCATGAAGCCCCTCATGGAGATGGGTTGGCTGATAGATTGACCGGGCAGGGTGAAGTACAAGGCAGAGTGAGAATGGATAAGAAGGACTTTGTGAGGGCCGTGTTAGACAGCGAGAGGATAAGGAGAGGGAGTGGAGGGATAATGTGCACATACGCAGAGATGATGAAGTTAGGACAGAGCAAGGACGCTGGGACAGAGCAAGGGCGCTGAGACAGAGCAAGGGCCCGGTGACAGAACGTGGGTGCTGGGACAGATCAAGGGCCCGGTGACAGAACGTTGGTGCTGGGACAGAGCAAGGGCTCGGTGACAGAACATGGGTGCTGAGACAGATCAAGGGCCCGGTGACAGAACATGGGTGCTGGGACAGAGCAAGGGCCCGGTGAAAGAACATGGGTGCTGGGACAAAGCAAGGGCCCGGTGACAGAACGTGGGTGCTGGGACAGAACAAGGGCCCGGTGACAGAACGTGGGCGCTGAGACAGAACAAGGGCGCGGTGACAGAACAAGGGTGCTGTGACAGAGCAAGGGCGCTGAGACAGAACAAGGGCATGGTGACAGAACAAGGGGGTCGTGACAGAGCAAGGGCGCGGTGACAGAACAAGGGGGCGGTGACAGAGCAAGGGCGCGGTGACAGAGCAAGGGGGTAGTGACAGAGCAAGGGTGCTGGAAGAAAATATGAAATAACCGGGAGAAATAATAAACAACCAACATTTATTAGCAGGCTGACTCTTCAGTGAGTGTTGGAGTATACGGCGGGGGACTGTATTGGAATGTCCTGAGTGCGGTGATGACGAATTCTGAAATCTGAAATCAAATTCCGACCATCAACTTCCATCAAGCAACCTCCCACCATCAACTTCCTTCAAGCAACCTCCCACCATCAACTTCCATCCACCACCTTCCCACCATCACAATTAACTCTTCAGCGGTCGCTGGAGCCTACAAGTGTCCCTCTGAACTGAAAACTTGTGCCATTATCTACGACATCTGCAAAGATAATTCCGCCAGTTTATGAAGCGAGAAAACAAAGATACATGTTCAAATACAAAATCCATTACCGAAATTAAAATCTGGGTGTTGTGCCAAGAATCCACCCCGAAGACAAAACTAAGAATATGAATGGCTTAAAAGGGATCACATCCTCCATTTTGGGGTCAGGGAAATTCAACAGGCGGGAAAAAAAAGAAAAAGAAATTCATGTGCGTGATTTTGTTGAACAATTATGTGAACAACCGCAAGCACGCCATCTTTGTTTGTGGCCAGGTTCGTCAATGCAAATGTCGTGGCACGTTGTCAAACATAGAAAGGGACTTCTGGCACATCAGAAAAGCTCGGAGTGGGAGACTGGTTGCATAAATTTTATATATAGCTGGACACTTGTATCTACAGACGATGGGATCCTGGCCACGGAAAGACCATTATTTTCGACAGACTGGCAAACTGAGCAGCGACCTGGCCAATCACTTCTGTTTGGCCAGACGGCACTGTCATGGCCATTCCCCTGTATGTTTGTTCTGTGTAATGTGTTGTGGCGGAAATCTGGCAAATACAGGAAAATTCTAACACTGTGGCAAAAGAGCTATTAGAGGATCCACATCTCTCTCTCTCTCTCTCTCTCTCTCTCTCTCACTCACTTTTCGTCTTCTTTTTCGTGTTCTACTTCTTCTTCTTCACTTCTCTTCTCTTCCCTCACTTGTCACTATTTAAATCTAATAATAATAATAACAACAACAATAACAACAACAACAAAAATAACAACTTGTCTTATCTCAAAACCTATATTTGATTTGGAAAGACCATGCTTACTCTGCTGTTCACCTTTACAATACCCTCACAAAACACTTTAAACTTACAAGCGATGCTTCTTATAACTTCAAACAATTCAACATATACTTGACTTCTGCATTATTGTGTTCCCTCTGATGATCGTTGTTGTTGTTGCTGTTGTTTCTTTCTCTTTCTTCTTCTTCTTCCTCTCACTTCCTTACACTCTTTTGATATGTTTTTTCCTAATTTAATTTGTATTTTTGTATTAAATCGAGTGTGTGGGAAGAATGAAAGATGGAGTGATGAAGGGCAGAATGTAAGACAGGCCTGCGTGCCCAATTCTTTACCCTTTAAAAATAAAGATTATTCATTCATTCATTCTCACTTTCTTCCTCTCACTCGAGACGCTAAATGTTACTAACGGCCTTATTCTTCTTTATACAGACTTTCTCTCCTGACTTTATTGCATTTAGTTCATTCCATACACCAAACCTCGCAGCAGAAGCGTGTAATGCCCTTGCAGTTATTATCAGTATTTCATTTTCTGTATTTAGTAATACACTGCAAAAGAAAAAAGTAAACATATATTCAAATTAACAAACTGTTACTGTCTTTCATCAGAGTGTGACGTGATTCTCTGACAAAAAAGGTTACATACAGTATTTTTTCAACAACGCCCATGCTTACCTGTCTCACATTGGCAGTGTCCCATCTTAACCCCTTCATGCTCTGCTCTTGACTCTCTTCTACGCCTCTGAACTGTTTTCTAACGTAGTCCTCATCTGTTCAAGTTAGTTAGGAAAAGAAATTTCATGGCAAATGCAGAATAAACTTAGACATTTGTATTTTCGTATATCGTTTACAAGTCGCTGACAATGTGCTTTTTATTGTTACCTTACGTAGGGTTCATAGAGTTTAATCGTTGTATTTGTTACGCAATTCTGCTTGATTAACTCTTATAGTAATCTTGTTAAGGAGTATGCGGCGATGAGAATACAAGGCAAATGTTTATTAGGAACAGCTTTGATGTGGACTCCACAGAGAACAAGAAGCATGGGACTACACAAAAGAGACAAGGAGACCTACAGCAGAGAGAGTTCTGGTAAACAAATGATAGACAGACAGGCAGGCAATCAGGCAGGCAGACAGATAGATAGATAGATAGATAGATAGATAGATAGATAGACAGACAGACAGATAGATAGATAGATAGATAGATAGATAGATAGATAGATAGATAGATAGATAGATAGATAGATAGATAGATAGACAGATAGATAGTTGAAGTGAATAACCGTTCCTAAAGTGAGGCTATTATATAAAATTTTGAATCTATCTCTCTCTCTTTCTTTCTCCCTCTCTCTCCCCTCTCTCTCTCTCCCTCTCTCTCTCCCCCTATCTCTCCCTCCCTCTCTCTCCCCCTCTCTCTCTTTCTTTCTCTCTCTCTCTCTAGGTCTTTAGCTGCCCAGTTCACATGAGGTGTCCACAAGGGTTTTCCACAAACGCCTGTCCTTCGCCTCTTTTTTTTGCACTTGCCCAAGTGAGTCCTCTATTACCCAGCATATTTTCTGTTGTCCTTCTCCATGTCCCCTTTGGTCTACCCTTACTCTTGTTTCCCTGAGGTGTCCATTTCAGCGCTATTTGTGATAATGGGTTACCAGTCATTTGGAGTACATGCCCCAGACATTGCCATTGTCCTTTCTCAATAATCGAAGTCAATAGGTTCATTTCCATTTCTGCCAGCAAAGTGTTATATCTTGTGTTATTTGGCCGAAATATTCGTCTAATCCTACGTAAACACTTAGTCAGTTTGTTTTCCATAGTCTTGGTGCTTTTCCAGCATTCACTCTCGAAACTATGGAAGATAATGGAGGATAAATGTCAATTCAATTCAAGTGCCGTGCCGTGTGGTGTAGGCGATCTTTTCTCTCCACAATTCCCTGCCCTTAGACTTGATTATGAGATCTATCGGTGACTTTCTTCCTAGCCACACTGACAGCCAATCCAATAACCTCTCTCTCTCTCTCTCTCTCTCTCTCTCTCTGTCTGTGTGTGTGTGTCTTCCTCTGTCTCTTTTTCCCTCAGTTTTTCCAGTTGCCACAATGTGTTCCAATTTTCGTCTTCTCAGGAAATGTCCTATAAATCTCGCTTGTCTGCTTTTGATCTTTGTATAATTTGCCTTTTAACTCTAGCCTCTCTTAAGACTTCTTCGTTGGTTTTCTTAGCTGTCCATGGTAGCTTCAACATCCTTCTTATGAACCACATTTCCATGGCCTCCATTTCTCGCTGTACTCTCTTATTTATAGACTATGCTTCACATCCATAAAACAAAATTGGCTCGATGTAACATTTAAGTCCTCGGAATCTTGTTTCCATTGATACGAATCTGTTGCACAAGATGTGTCTCATTGTCTGGAGTGCTGACTTGGCCTTATAAATGTTTTGCTAGGAAAAGGACTGTAAAACATGTAACAATGTACAATTCTAAATTGATTTTTTTTTTGGTTCTTTTTTCCGTTCAGCTGTAGCCGCCATTAGGAGTTAGAAGAAGAGGAGTAGTGGAGAAGGGGTGAGAGGAAGAGTGAGAGAGAAGGAGAGGGACACAGGCACAGAGAGAGAATGAGAGAGAGAATGAGAGAGAATGAGAGAGAGTGTGAGAGAGAGTGTGAGAGAGTGAGAGAAAGAGTAAGAGAGAAGGAGAGGGACACAGGCACAGAGAGAGAATGAGAGAGGGAGTGTGAGAGAGTGAGAGAAAGAGTAAGAGAGAAGGAGAGGGACACAGGCACAGAGAGAGAATGAGAGAGAGTGTGAGAGAGTGAGAGAAAGAGTAAGAGAGAAGGAGAGGGACACAGGCCCAGAGAGAGAGAGAGAATGAGAGAGAGTAGGAGAGAGAGTGAAAGAGAAAAAGAGTGAGAGAGAGAGAATGAGAGATTCAGTACGGTTTCGGCATCACAGAAAAAGGAGAACATCCCATAATTTCTTCCACAGCCTGTGCCAGTGACTTCTCCTGAAATGCGCATGAGCCGTCCCAGGTTACGCCCATGGACAAAGAGGAAAAGTGATCTGTGAACCTGCAGAAAGGTTGGTCGCTACTAACCTTTGAGTGCGTGCAGCCAGAAACCAGTGAGTACGTGTTCAATTCTCGCGTAACTCTCGAAGTGAATTTCATCTCGTTCCTGGATGAACAAACAAAATCCAATATTTAGGCACTAAAACACACACTTCGTGTAAAGATGGATACAACAATAAAAGATTTCAACACACGCCACGTGTAAAGACAGATACAACAATCAAAGATTTCAACACACGCAACGTGTAAAGACAGATACAACAATAAAAGATTTCAACACACGCCACGTGTAAAGACATACAACAATAAAAGATTTCAACACACGCCACGTGTAAAGACAGATACAACAATCAAAGACTCCAACGCACGCCACGTGCAAAGATGGATACAACAATCAAAGATTCAAACACACGTCAGGTGTAAAGGTGGATACAACAATCAAATACACTAAAATACGTCGTCATATCCAAAGATGAATGCATCTCTGAAATGATCCACACACAAGACACATGCAATGATGAACACAAGAATCAAGGAGTGCAGTACGTGCCAATATATATAAAATAATCCAACAGTTAGTGACACTTAGTAGATTACAAACGAGAGAGGATGAAGAAATAGACAATTAATGAATAGAAAGAGAGAAATAGAATATTTGTACATATATATAACATAAACACAATTTTCATCTTGTTTGTCTGCACTTTAACTCAATTTAGATTTTTAAAATGTATCTGTACTTTAACTCAGTTAATTTAGTTTCTTTATTTGTCTTGTATTTTAACTTAGCTAATTCAACTTTTTATCTGCACTTTAACTCATTTAAATTAGTTTCTTTGCCTGCACTTTGACACAAATAATTTAGTTTCATTGTCTGTATGTGCTTCAACTCTGTTTTAATTTAGATTTTTTGTATATATCTATATATGTACAGGGTCCGGCATAGAGCATAGCTGGACTTAGCTGACGTAGTGCGCAGAAACCGAATACGTGTGAAAAAAGCATGAGGTCAGAGATGCAGCAGACAAACGGTAACTTTTAACAATGGTTTCTTGTCAAAGACAATATCATGCAATCACTTTTGAAACTTATGTTAAAAGTGGAGAATCGTCTATGTAATATTGTACAAAGAAAGTTTCGTCGCCATTTTGTGTTTCTTCCCAAGGATAAATGTTCCCGATAGGAGAACATTTTAGAGGTGGATCAAAAAATATAAGGAAACCGCTGATTTGCCTTAATAACAAGTCTACTGGTCGTCCAAGAACTCAACAGACACCTGAACGAATTCAAGAAGTCCGCGACGCACTGCTGAGTAGCCCTCGGCGATCAGCTGTTAGCTTTGGCACTTGGTATGTCGGATCACTCGCTACGTCGCATCATTCATAATCATCTGTATTTCCACCCTTACAAGTTGCAAGTTGTGCAGCAACTGAATGATTTAGATACAATTAACAGACCTGACTTTGCTATCAGTTTTCTAGCACGCATTGAAGAAAATCCGAATTTGCTCAATAACCCCATAATGTCTGATGAAGCGCATTTTGAGTTGCCAGGAAGTGTGAACAAGCAGAATCTCAGATACTGGGCAGCTGAAAATCCACAGATTCCTGCATGAGAAACCGCTCCATAGTGACCGAGTAACAATGTGCTATGGCGTTGCATCATTCGGCGTCATGGGCCTATATGTTTTTTAGACGAAGACGAGCATCCTCTTACTGTTAATAGCGATCACTATGTGCAGATGCTAACTGAATACTTCATTCCAGAGTTGGCCAATAGAAATAAGAGACTACTATGGTTTCAACAAGATGGAACAACTGCCCACACAGCCCGTCAGTCCATGGTCATGCTGCGACAAGCACTTCCCAATCGTCTTATTTCCAGATTTGGGGATATTCATTGCCCTACAATGTTATCTGATTTATCAGCCGCAGACTTATTTTTGTGGGGGGCATCTCAAGAACACGGTGTATGCTAGTCGACCGACAGTCAGTTGCAGACTTAAAGGATCAAACCCGACACTGCATTCAAAATATCCCTTTGAACATGTTAAATGGTGTTATGCAGGAATTTTCCAGACGCCTGGCTGAATGTATCAAATGTAATGGCGGTCATCTAACCGCCATAATTTTCAAAACCGAAATATGACTGTCAGTAGTAATAAAACTACCCACTTTTCTGAGCTTCATTTCAGTTTTTTTTTTTTTTTACGAAAACATGTATACTGCTTAATTTATTTTCTATTTTAAAAATCCAGCTATGATTTATGCAGTGTATATATATATATATATATATATATATATATATATATATATATATATATATACACACATTAGCTGATTACCCGGCGTTGCACGGGTATTTATTTATCACAATCTTCTATTAGACAGGAAAGGGAATGAATTCTATCTGTAGTGTAAAACCGAAAGTATTTTGTCTACAGGTATTTAAAAGTATAAGTACGGCATATACATTATAGAGTAAAGTCTTTTACAAATTCACTATAATGTTAATTTAACTCAAAGCTTGATTACAAATATCATTTTTAGTTTCATCACCAGGAGCAAGAATAAATAAATTCTTGGGGTGAACCCACCCTTGAGCAAGCAACATAAAATTGTCCGTGGGAGAAACATGGCAAATCCACTCTGCAGTACTTAATAGACTGCTTCTGTGACTTATTGATCGTAACCGAGAACGCAAAATTGACTGGAAATTGCAATTTTTTAAAGCTGAAAGGGAGATTTGTCGGAATGAGTGGTATCCGTCGGATACTAACTGTTTCACCCTCGCCCTTTCCTCTTAAGATAGTCGCTTCAATTACATTGCCCAGCATCTTCTTTACACACAGCCTTGTGCCTTTGCAAAGATTTGTCGGGTCGAGGTTCCGCAGTAAAATAATTGGAGATCCCGCTTTAAGTAAAAGACGATGTGGTGGCAATCCAGCCGAATCAAGTGAGTTTAAGAACACTGGTGGGAAACTGACGACCTCATCGGCATCTACTACGGTATCGACAGATTTGTAGTCAGTGACTACGCCTGGTAACATGGCAAGTATTTGATTGTTTACGTCGCGTACATCTTTATTTTTAACAGCAAGAATGGCCCTCTCTCGGAAACATTTTGGACTCTTTATTTTTCACCCCGTCTCACCCCCCCCCCCCATGCCGATGGGGGTTGAACTTGGACTTAAATGGCATCGGAAGTGTCACTATTCATCTCAGCGACCCCGAAAACTATGGATTCGACAAAAATTATCGGTCGTTTTCGATTATCTTTACATGTCACCCCCTTCCTACTCCACCCTAGGGGTTCTAGAGGTGTCGTACCCCCCCCCCCCAACAGTATTTTATTTCAGATTGCAATATCATATGTGTACCACGTTTAGTTGAATTGCTCCAGGTGTTCCAAAGTTATGCTGACACATACATACGTACATACTTACACACAAACACTCTAACACACACACACACACACATATATATATATATATTATATACTTGAGCACAGGTAACCTAACTTTTTAAAATTTGTAATTTACCTCACTTAATTTAATCTATTTGTCTGTCTGTAGCTGTTAATTTATTTTTATTGCTTGTGTGCACCTTAACTCAGCTAACTTGGCTTCCTTATTTGTATGCACATTAACTCGGTTATTTTAAACTCTTCTTTTTCTGTACTACAACATAATTATCTTATTTTCCTAGTTCGTTTATACTTTAACCTAGTCAAGTTATTTTATGTCCTGTAAATTAACACAAAATAGCTATTTTTCCGTAGTTTATCTCGGCCAAGCAAAGGTTTATCATCTGCCTGTACTTTAAATCATTTGAAGTGTTTGAGCTCTTTTTTTGTTTTATGCTTTAGCTCATTAAAGGTTGCTATATCTTTTATCTCGGTGTCTGAGTGGCGAAGTGGTTAGTGCACTGGTCTCTCATGGCGAAGGTCGGGGGTTCGAATCCGGCCGGCGGCACCCCAGTCACCCAGCTGTAGAAATGGGTACCCGACTTCTTCTGGAGTTGGGGAAGGAAAGGCGGCCCCAGGCGTGATACTGACCATATCACCCTCTAGTGTGCTGACAGGTCAAGAAAAATATGGGCACTAACACCATATCCCTATGTGCCTCTAAGGCATGACAGGATTACCCTACCTACCTATATCTTTTATCTATACATTAACTAAATGAACATAGCTCTTTCATTTATCTATATTTTAATTCCATCAAATTAACTAAAACGTTTGTCTGTAGTTTAATTAACTCCCTTTCTGTCTATGACAACTCAGTTATCTTAGCTCCTTCCTTTGCGTGTAAATGCGACCCATAGCTGATATGCTAGCGTCAGGATTAGCGAACCATAGCTGATCAAGATCCCGTCCCACCTCTCCGTTGGTAGCCTCAGTAACAGGCATAACCTGGCTAACGAGGTAGGGATTGCCATAGTCCACATGGTGGTGGAGTCTGGTAAAGAAGCATTGCACACGCCCTGCTTTTTAGCTGTAGTCATTTCAATTCAATTCAAGTGCCGAGCCGCGTGGCGTAGGTGATCATTTCTCTCCTCAATTCCCTGTCTTTAGACTTGGTTATGAGATCCGCCAGTGACTTTCTTCTTAGCCACAGTAACAGCTTATCCAGTAACGTCTCTCTCTGTCTTCTTCTGTCTCTTTTTCCTTCAATTTTTCCAGTTGCCACAGTGTGTTCCAATTTTCCTCTTCTCAGGAAATGTCCTATAAATCTCGCTTGTCTGCCTCTGATCTATGCTATAATTTGCTTCTTAACTCCTGCCTCTCTTAAGACTTCATTGATTTTCTTGGCTGTCCATGGTAGCTTCAACATCTTTCTTATAAATCACATCTCCATGGTCTCTATTTCTCGCTGTACTCTCTTATTCATGGACCATGCTTCACATCCATAAAATACAAATGGCTCGATGTAACATTTAAGTACTCAGAATCTTGTTTCCATTGATACAGATCTGTCGGACAAGATGTTTCTCATTTTCTGGAATGCTGACTTGGGTCGAGCACATCTGATTTTTATTTCGTTGTGACATTTCCCATCAGCTGTTATCATTGTTCCTAAGTACTTGAATCTATCAACTTGTTTCAGATTTGTGCCATTGATGGTAATGCTACATTTTGGTGTTATTCTTTTCTTTGAGATACCTATCACTTGAGTCTTCGTTTCGTTCAGGCTGAGACTGTTATTTTTCCTTTCACGAACCACGATGTCCAGAAGAGCCTGTAGCTCCCGTTCACTTTTAGCTCCTTCTTCTTCTTCTTCTTCGTTCGCTTCTACCACCAAGACCGCACCATGATCCTCCTGAATTTACTCCTGTGGTCCTCGATAGGTCACGTGGCCCTACGTGGTACCCGAAAGGACCACACGAGATCCACGAAAAGAACACAAGAGGTTCAAAGTATCGAAGGGCTTGACCCTGTATTCTTTGTGGTCTCAGAAGCGGGATTGCGTGACACCGTGGTTTTCGTTGCACCAGTTTAATCAGGATATTTAAGAGTAATGTTCTACGTGTACTACTCTATGGAAGTGAATGCTGGAAAATCACCAAAACCATAGAAAACAAGTTGAATTCTTTCCAGACTAAATGTTTACGAAGAATTAGAAAAATATTTTGGCCAAACACCATAGGAAATAACATCTTATTAGCAGAAATGCAGATGAAACCACTGACAACAATTATTGAGGAAAGACGCTGGCGATGGTTGGGACATGTGCTCCGAATGACTGACAACTCACTACCAAAAATAACACTAAGATTGACACCACAGGGGAGCAGAAGTAAGGGTAGACCAAAAGAGACATGGAGAAGAACAACAGAAAGGATGTTGAGCAATAGAGGGCTCACCTGGGCCAGAACAGAACAAAAGGCGAAGGACCAGCATTTGTGGAAAACCCTTGCGGAAGCCCCATGTGCCCTGGGCACTTAAGGTTCAGATAGAGATAGAGAGAGAGAGAGAGAGAGAGAGAGAGAGAGAGAGAGAGTTTAATCTTGAGTTGGACTTTCTCACCGGAAAACCTCATCGTGATTAGGATACGCATACATCCCCGCCAGGTGAGAGGTGGTTGCCCATCTAGACTGCACAGGTCCAGTGTCTCCGACTTCAGTATTTTATGGTCGTGGCCATTACCCTTCCTAGTTGTGACCAGGACGGAGTTTTTGTCCAGGAGGACGAATCCCCGCCGCTATTAATTTTAACCACTGGGTTGAGCCGGTTTAGGCATATTATCCCAGTGTGGGCATGTTTAGGACGTGACCGACCTCTAGAGCGGAGGTACCGTGACATGCGTAGCCATCAAGTTTCACCCCTGGTTTAAGCCGGTTTAGGCATATTTCACCAGTATGGGTGTATAACGGACGTGGCCTGCCTCTAGAGCAGAAGTGCCGTGGTATGAGTAGCTCTCGCCGCGAGACCACTGGACATACCGACTAAGCTTCACTTTATCCTGTCCATCACCTTTTCACGTCGGCACCGCAAGGCAACCCCAAGTGCTTTTTCGCATTTTCTTCATTGGCCGGGAGGAGTTTCACTCCACGCGTGACATCCGAAGAATCTCCCCAGCAGTGTCTTAACCTCTGGGTTAAGCCGGTTCAGACATTTCGCCCAGTATGAGTGCACTAGGACGTGGCCGACCTCCAGACAAGAGGTGCCGTGATTTGACTACTGTTTACTTCGCTTAATCCTTTCTTTCACGTTTTCAACAGTGGTGCCGCGCGGCAACCCAATTCGCACCTTTCTTCACTGGCCGGGAGGAGCCCCTCTCCACGCACGGTAGCTGAAGGATCTCACCAGCAACGGTAGATGACCTACCAAACATGACTCTCATCTACACGAAGCGTCTGGTTTTCAGGCGCCAGATACTCGCCTTCGCCCCTTCTCCTGTCAGTTTGAACAGTTCTTCCACGAGAAGGCCAGGAGCTGGACTTGAATGTCAGAGGCTATTTGAGACGCACGCCACTGGAGTGGAGAGCTTATCTCCCACCCCACCTCCGGTTATAACAGTCCTTAGAACCTTCACTTTTAGCAATCAGGACTGTGTCGTCTGCATATCTTAAGTTGTTAAGGTTGTACCCGCCAACTGATATTCCTGGCATGTTCTCTACATTTCTCATTATGTTTTCGCTGTACAAGGAGAAGAGGTCAGAAATAAAACACATCATTGTCTCACTCCCAGTTTTATGTCTTGGAATGCTCCTATTTGGTTCTCAACCCTCATTGCTGCTGATTGCTGCCAATATATGTTTTTGATAAGTTTAAGATCTTTCCCATCTATGTTGATGTCTTCCAGCGTTCTTATAATTTCTGTGTGTCTCACTTTATCAAATGCTTTACAGTAGTCTTTGAAGCATAAGTATAGATCCATCTTTACTTCTATTGATCTCTCCATCAGTGTTCTATTATATATATGGCGTTACTTGTAACTTTTCCTTCAACGAAGCCGCGCTGTTATTCAGCGATTTCTGGTTTTATTTTGCCCCTGACTCTTCTCATGACAATACGAAGCAGGATTTTGGTAACATGCCTCATCGACTAATGGTTCGATGGTCTTCACATTCAACTGCACCTTGTTTCTTAGCTGTACTCCGGGACTGAAAAAAATAGCTGCTATAATCCGCTCCCACTGCGATACGATGGTGTTCCTCAACGCCTCCACAGCATAAGCGGCGAAGAATAACAGGGAGATTGCATAAACAAACAAACAAACAAACAAACAATTATCGGTAAATAATTCTGTTAATTTATCTCCATAATTTGCCCGTAATTAAACCTATTTAACTAGCTCCTTCATTTGTACATTAAAGAAAGAATCATCACCAGTCTGCTGTGCCACATGGCCAGCCAACATTACCAGCAAGAATACCTCACCCTGCCCTCATTCACACACTTGGATGATTCTTGGAAAAGCTTTTTTCGCCTTTTCCCCCTCCTCTACTTCCTGCTCTTCCTTCAGAGTTCCGAGGACGTAATTGTTTCTAGAGCGAGCAGGAACTTACGAGATTACTATCTTTGTTATTGATTTGTCCAAGAATTAACATCAAACGGAAATGCTATGTCATAACCTGGTTATGTTTCATAAACAACTTCACAGACATTATGCATACACACATACACTGTATGTATTCGTGAATACCCACATATATAAAAAATATGCGCGCGTTCGTACAAACATTTGTATATTTACATGCACATAACATTTACACACAAAAAAGTTGAGCAACAAATGTGTGAAGCTCAATGGAAACTTTTATAAATAAATGACAGAAAAACGGGTTGAAAAAAAATTTTTCAACATTCAATTTATCCTAAATTAATTTAATTAATATCCAGCCACAATTTGTTCTATTTTACATAGAAATGAAGACAGGTATTCAAAAAGCAAAAAGCAAAAAAAAAAAAAAAAGGTAACATTGCCAAATCCATGAGATTAAGGCATATTGAGGAATTCAGTGCTAGACCCATATTTCCAAGACCTTCAGCACATGAAAGTGTGATGTGGTCAGTATCACGCATGGCCGAATTTTCCTTCACGGACAGACAGACAGGCAGGCGGACGGACGGACGGACAGATATAGATAGATAGATAGAAAGACAGACAGACAGACAAGCAGGGAGGCAGACGGACGGACGGACGGATAGATAGATAGACAGACAGACAGACAGACAGACAGGCAGGCAGACGGACGGATAGATAGATAGACAGACAGACAGACAGACAGACAGATAGATAGATAGATAGATAGATATTTAGATACATGGATACATAGATACATAGATAGATACATTGATACATAGATAGATAGTTGAACTGATAATAAAGAGATAGGCAACTTAGCTTGCTTTAACTAACAGATAAAAGAAAGAACAAATTGTATGCACCATTTTGTGATCGATTTTTTGAATAATCAAATAAACATCCAAGTTGGAAAAGAAATAAACAAACAAAATTAATAACTAAACAAACAAAGAAAGAAAAACCAGAACGGGTCTATAAACAATCAAGGAACCACATGTAGATAGAAAAAACACATATGAATGCTACTCACGCTGAGCACAGAATGGAGTCTGAAGACGGTTTTCGGGTCTTCGTTGTCGGTTGTCAAGGAGATTTCGTGGTTGGCGTCTATAGACAGATATCTACGTGTAGTCAAGTGCCGTAACCGGATCTGCTGTTCCCAGCGAATTATTTCCCCTGAAATCAATGAATTATGATTTTTTAAAACAAAAAGTGCCTGGATCTTTATGAAAGAAAATCTATGCTTGAAAATCTGTATTATTTATTTAGATTAAATTCTAATGTAGGAATCTGTACCTAGAAAATACTTAAATGAACGTGATTCAGCTTGGAAAATATTCAATGGAATAGAGTCAAATTTAAGATGAACACATCAGGGGTACAGGAGGAGGGGTACAGGAGGAGGGGTAGATCAAAGGAGGAGTGAAGAGGAAGAACAGGGATCAGGTTGAGCATTAGCGGAAAAAAAGCCAAAGGACATGTTTTTCTGGAAAATCCTTGCGGAAGCCCCATGTGCCTTGAGCATTTAAATGTTCAAAGAGAGAGAGGGAGGGAGGGAGGGAGGGAGAGCGTATTAGAAAATATTCCATGAAATAGATTAAACCTTGAATAATAATGGAGATACAATGAGGCAAATTAAGGAGGACATCTATCCCTCTTCAAAAAGTAAAACAATTAAATAAGCTGTGTAGAGAGCAGACAGAACTACAAAAATAATATTTTTAAGGGCATACATCTTTCCCATCGCAACATATGCCTGTGAGACCTGGACACTTATCAAAACAGCTGACAAACACATAAATGCCTTTGAATGTAAATGCTACGGAAGAGTTCTTCAAATATCATGGACTCAAAAAAGAACAAATATATCCATACTACAAGACCTTAATATTGAAGAAGGCTGGCTAGTAAAGAGGATTAAACAGAAAAAAACGTAAATATTTTAGACACATTGAATGTCATGATAATTTAGAGAAGACCGCCTTGGAAGTGTACATAATGGGAAAAAGAAAGAGGGGAAGACCAAGGTGAAGATGGCTGCAAGACATCTTTGATAATCTGCAAATGGATGCATCAGCAGCAGGGCATCTTGCTTACAACTGTGGGGCTTACATGAGAGCTGTTAGGGAGGCAAAGTTCCGCAAGGGACATGCAAATGACTGACTGACTGACTTGAAAATACTCCATGGAGTCGACTTTGTGGGCGTTTCGCCAGACAGTCATAAACTGGAAGGAGCAACCATTTAAGAGAGAAATCCATCAGCAGGATTCTAAGACAGATGATGAGGAGATCCTTCAGCCCTATTCTGGCACTTCTTGCAATTCCACCCGATTTACAAACTCTCTCTCTCTCTCTCTCTCTCTCTCTCTCTCTGAACCTTAAGTGCACATGGGGCTTCCGCAAGGGTTTTCCACAAATGCCTGTCCTTTGCCTTTTTTTCTGCTCTTGCTCAGGTGAGCCCTCTATTGCTCAACATCCTTTCTGTTGTTCTTCTCCATGTCTCTTTTGGTCTACCCTTACTTCTGATCCCCTGTGGTGTCCATCTTAGTGCTGTTTTTGGTAGTGAGTTGTCAGTCATTCGGAGCACATGTCCCAACCATCGCCAGCGTCTTTCCTCAATAATTGTTGTCAGTGGTTTCATCTGCATTTCTGCTAATAAGATGTTATTTCCTATGGTGTTTGGCCAAAATATTTTTCTAATTCTTCGTAAACATTTAGTCTGGAAAGAATTCAACTTGTTTTCTATGGTTTTGGTGATTTTCCAGCATTCACTTCCATAGAGTAGTACACTTAGAACATTACTCTTAAATATCCTGATTTTCATATTTATGCTTAGTTTTGATTTCCATATAGTCTGCAGCATTGCAAAAGCCTGGTTTGCTCTAGTAAGTCTGCTGTTGATGTCCTCTGTGCTGTCTCCATTTTCTACTACTCTGCTGCCAAGGTATACAAATTCGTTGACCTCCTCCACTAACTTGTTATCTACTCTGAGTACATTTCTGTTGTTCACATTTTGCTTCATTAACTTAGTCTTTCCTACGTTGGTCTTTAGTCCTATGTTGTTTGCATTCTGAGTTAGCTTGTTTATCTTGCATATCTTTGTGACTGCTTGATAATAGACAAATGTCGTCCGCAAAGTCAAGGTCCTCCAGCACTGTGTTAAGGGTCCATTGTAATCCTCTGCGTTTGTCTGATGTTGCCTCCTTCATTAACCAGTCTACTGTCAAGATAAATAATGTTGGTGATAGTACACATCCCTGTTTCACTCCTGTTTGTACCCTAAAGCTGCTGGAGGTATGTTCTCCACAGATAACTTTGCACTGAAAACCCTCGTATAGGGCTTTGATTACATTAACTATTTTATGGGGGAGGCCATGCCATCTTAGGATTTTCCACAGTGCATCTCTGTTGACACTGTCAAAAGCTTTCTCAAAATCTATGAATAATGCATATGTTGTGCTATGCCACTCATTTGCCTGTTCTAATATTTGTTTATGTACAAATATGTGGTCTATGCATGATCTTCTTTCCTAAATCCTGCCTGCTCTTTCCGAAGTTTTTCCTCAAGTGTTGGTACAATTCTGTTGATGATTATTCTGCAAAATACTTTACTGGTGAGTGGCAGTAGGGTAATGCCTCTCCAATTTCCGCAATCTCTGAGGTCACCCTTCTTTGGTAGTTTTACTATAAGCCCAGTTTTCCACTCCTCTGGGGCTTTTTCTAGATCCCAAATTTGTTGTAATATCCGGCAAAGTTGTTTTGGTGTTTCTGTTTCTTCTGCTTTCAACATCTCAGCAGTCACTTCATCTTCACCTGGTGCCCTGTCTGATTTTAGCTTATTTATCGCCTCCTTTACTTCATTTATTGTTATTGGTCTTGTATTGATGTTTTATTCGTTTTTGCTTCAGGTATGTCTATTGTTTGTGCTGCTTGTGTTCTGTTTAGTAGGGTGTTAAAGTGTTCCCTCCATCTTTCAATTTTTTCTCTTTCTCCACTGACCAGTTGTCCATTTTGTGTTCTTACTGCACTTTCACATCTTGTGTTGAAGTTACCTGTCATCTGCTTTGTGATTTTATATATGGTTTTCATGTCATTTGTATATGCTGCTTTCTCTGCTGTTTCTGCTAAGTTGTCATAATACTGACGTTTATCTTGACGGGATGATTCCTTCACTTCTTTGTCTTTTTGTGCATAATTACTTAAAACTCGTTCTTTAAGCCGTTGTGATTTGGTGTTCAGTAATTTTTTCTTGATTTCTTTTCTTTGTTCTATCTTTTCCCATGTGGTCTCGCTTATCCATTCCTCTTTTCTCCTTTTCCGATATCCCAGCACCTCTTTTGCTGTTTCCTGTAGTGTTTTATTGAACTCTAATATGGACATTTCTGCTTTGTCTTGTAGGACACTGAAGCGGTTCTTAAGTACTATTGAAAATTCATTTCTTGTTTGCTGGTCTATCAGTTTTCTTGTATCAAAATGTATCTTTCTGTGTTCTCCGATTTTGGCTTTCTTTAATTTTAGTTTTATTTTTGCTACCAGAAGGTTGTGATCACTTCCTACATCTGCTCCTTTCCTTGCTCGCACATCTTGTAGTGACCGTTTCCACTTGTTGTTTATTAGTATGTGATCGATTTGGTTTTCTGTGGTTTTATCTGGTGACCTCCAAGTCACCTTATGGATGTTTTTATGTTGGAAAATTGTCCCTCCGATGGTCATCATGTTTTCTTCACAGAAACTGCACAGTCTTTCTCCATTTTCATTTATTTCTCCAATTCCTTCTCTTACCATGATTCTTCTTCTATCTTCATTTCCTTCACCTACATTTGCATTGAAGTCACCCAAGATGAGTAGCATATCATGCTTGGGTATTGTTTCTACTGTTGCTTGGAGACTTTTGTAAAAATCTTCTTTTAATTCCTCTTCAGCTGCTTCTGTTGGTGCATAACAAACTATAATAGACAGCTTCGTGAATCTTGAGTTGAACCGTGCATATAATAGTCTCTCATTTATTGGGGTCCATTTCAGCAATGCTCTTGATGCTTCTTTTGTTATAATCAATGCTACTCCTCCTTCATGAAGATCTTCTTTACCTGACCATATTATTGTATCTTCTGTGTGCTGTGTTGTTAATTTCCTTCTGCCTTGTCCTGTTCATCTTGCTTCTTGTATTCCTAGTATGTCTAGTTTGTATCTGTGCATTTCCTTGATGGTTTGTGCTAGTTTTCCAGGCTGGTTTAGTGTTCTCACATTCCAGCTGCCTATTTGCATCTTGTGTTTAGGTTCCAGGAGGTCTGCAGTCGGGCTGGGGACTTCCAGTGGCTGGCTTTCATCCACAACCTTCATGGGCTCAGTTTCCTGATACGCATTTCTCCTTCCACCTGCATTTGTTTTTTCCCTTGCTTCTGTTTCTGTAGCAGTCTGATAGTTTTTTTTACCAGATAGGATTGCTGGCCCTATGCTGAACCCTCCTTAGTCGCCTTTTACGATCATGATTTACAAACTAATCCTATCAAAATAACCAATAAACATACTGGCCTCGCTTTCAAGAGGATTAAAAATAACAGCCAATAAACGCACCGATACATAACTGGACTTAAAATAGCCGCCAATGAAAACTCCTACTACGAACGGGACTGAAAATAACAGCCAATAAACGAACCAATTTCCAGCTGGGCTAAAAATAACAGCCAATAGACGAACCAATTTCCAGCTGAGCTAAAAATAACAGCCAATAAACAAACATATTCCATGAAGGATAAATTAAAATCACTGTTTCCATACCATTAAAGCATTTTGGGGAAACAGTATTATGCCCGTATTTCCAAAACCGTCGGTACACGAAAGAAACCAGTTTTAAACTGGACTAAACAATAGCAGCCAATAAATAAATCGATTCTCAACCGGACTAAAAATAGCAGGCAATTAAAAAAATAACTGTCAACTGGACTAAAAATAACAGCCAATAAACAAACCTCAGTATAGAGTCAAGCTGATCTGAGTCAAGTATATACAAATGTTCCTTTCTATTTAAAATTCAGTGCAGTATTAGAAATTCATGATATTATGTTGGAACGTAACGTAAAGTCTGTCAGAATACGTACCGTAGAGGATGCTGGTCTCTGCTTCAATCTGCCAGAAGGTGTTGGCGGAGGAAGGGGGAGATAATGTCCGAGGTTTATGCTGATCCATGACCCGGATACGGAAGTGAACTATGGACAAAGTTACCAATTTAAAAAAAACACACACAAAACTATTTAAAAATTTGAACAAAACGGGTCTTTAAGTTCAAGGTTAAAAAATCCGGCCCTGCATTGATGCGTGGGTGTAAGAGAGATCAGTCTTCAGTGTTTTGCCATGGGCATTTTATCAGCGTGTGTGTATTCTTCTTCTTCTGAACCAGAGGTGGAAGTTTGCCTTAACATATTGATGGGCCACATTGAATCTCCACACTCATATCTTCCACTGAATGCGCGTTAAGTAGAACAAAATCTGTTTTTTTCCCTTCTTTAAGGGAACAATTGTTGATACTATTAAGGCAGTTTGTTTGCGTATCGATCCATTCATAAATGTATTCATATTTTTATACAGTTTGTTGTTGTTGTTGTTGTTGTTGTTGTTGTGTGTGTGTGTGTTTTCAAGGGGCGTGGACACCTTAAATTTTCCAGAACTCGGAAAATACAAAGAGATACTTCAGAACATAATAAAAAAGATCACAACACTGAATTTTAAGAAAAAAAAAGTTGAATAATATAGAGTATAAGTGATATTTTTTTTGGCTGTATAGAATGATGCATCATTGAATGGTCCGTTTCTAAAAAGAAACACCGGGAAATGAAAAAGAAAATAAGAGAAATGATTTATGTATTTTTCGTGTTTTTTTTAAATTTTAATCTTTTGTGTTGGTTTTGTATGTTCTAGTTCAGCGATTCTCAGACCCTTTTGCTGCACGGCCCACTTTTAAAAGTCAAACATTTTTGTGGCCCACTAATAAAGTGCTTTATATTTGCAAGGTATAAATCTAATTTTATAAAGTATTATGTAATATTTTCTTTACAAGTTTAACTGCATGTTCTTTGCTACAAACATTCTTTTCATTTAGTAATAAAGCGACCTACAATTTCTGCGCCTTGCGTCCCTGCTGTCTGCTGCTATGCATTGCGCGAAAAATGTGGAATAATTTTTTATTGTATCTACTTTATTCTCAGTTTTATTTTTGCTGCTTTGAGACTTCAGCGTGGTCCACAATACTCCCTGTCACGGCCCACCTTTGGGCCGCGGCTCATGGGTTAAGAACCACTGTTCTCGTTAATATCCATGTGAAATGATCAAAATAATAATAATAATAAAATATATGTATATATCCAGGGGATATTAACGAAATAATAAATGCAAAAACGATGATCCAATTTATCTCGACAAAGATATGGAGCACATGTTGGTCTCTGTGTAATTGCATCAACGTAAACCGGCTCCCTCTATAAAGATCATCCATGACGGAGATGGATAAGGTGGATGTGCTTTTATGCAGAACTGGGGGTTAGTGAGTCAAATAAGGTTACCTGTAAATGTAATGTGAATGTAAGGGGAAAAAAGTAAGAGAAAAAAATTACATAGACATTTATAAAAAGATTCTGTAATACACCAACATGCTCATACACTATCTTTTTTTTTGCACGTACGGGATTTAATCAGTAGCAAAATTTTTTTCCACAGAATGAACTAATTCTGTTTTTAAGAAGCTCGATGAAAGATTTCAATGTAAATAAGGGTCCTTTGTTAAAAGTTTAACTTGTCTCTTACTGTCTTTCATTGTTGGCAATTTTGTGCAGTATTATAAAAGCACTTAAATGCATCTTTATGGATTTGTTTCCCTCTCTTTATTAAAAAAAAAGAAAGAAAAATTCTATTTTTAAACTATTGTAAGCTCTCTTATCAGTTTCTGGTTACAGAAATATGGCATCTGCGTTTAATACAAATTTTGTTATGAGGTTTTGGATTTTTTGGTTAATAATATTATTACTTATCGACTTGTCATTGTTTCTATAATAGATTATAAGTACATTTATAGAGAACGCATATAAAAAAGAAAACTAATTATTTACATTGACAAGATATCATCGTTTAGATCGCTTGTAGAAATAAATGCAAAGTGCAAATATTCCAAAAAAATGGAATTAGGACATAGAAATGTTGGTTTTATGAAATGAATTATTTCAGAGAGAGAGAGAGAGAGAGAGAGAGAGAGAGAGAGAGGAGAGAGAGAGAGAGAGAGAGAGAGAGAGCCAGAGCCAGAGCCAAAAGAAAGTTTATTTCCATTATACTTATCATATGAAACTTTTTTTCTTTCTTTTTAAAAAAATATTTACAAATTAGATTCACAAATCGTTCAGTGCAACGCTATGGACGCCATGTTGTTTATCCAGCTTCACGGACCAATGAGAAGCCTCCTCTTCTATGACGTCATACACGCAGAAGGTTAACAGTTTTCTAGCCAGTCGTACAAGTGATATCCTAGCAAACAAATGTCGGGTCTCCATTTGGTCTTCTATTTTCCTTTTTTTAATGGAAATTATGATCGTTTAGTTTAAACTTTATAACCATAATATAACTGCCTAAATTAACAAATAATTATAAGCTTATATACCACAGGGTGCAAAAAATTGCCCGTAAAAGGAATAAGTATACAAATTTAGAAAACAAATAAAAACACGAAGTAGTATAAAGAGGAATTACAGGTACTATATCTCACTGAAACAACACATCTGATGAAAATATATAAAATAAAAACAGATTCCCGTTAGTACGTTCCCAGCGAGCAAAGTCTTGAATTAGGCTGAGGAAAACTAAGCTAAGTCTGATGGTAACTCTTCACCTGCAGAATGCCATCCATGACACACGAACAGTTTTTGTAAAGAAACATTATATCGACCACGATGTTTTATCAGGAAATGACGCGATGCCTGTTTTTAGCATTTCATCATCATCATCAGGCGCCGTGCCGACTGGCGTTGGCTATTATGCTTCTCCAGAGTACCCGATCTTTCATGCAGGCCATCAGTTCATTTGGTGATCTCCTCTCACACCATCCCGTCAGACTGTCCAGTATCATTTCTCTTGGTCTTCCTCTTGATCTTCCTTCTATTTTTCCTGTTGTTATAATATTTTCGATGCCCCCTCTTCTCATTGCACGTCCTATGAAAGTACATTGTATCTCTCTTATCTTTTTGACAAGGTTTTTTTGTCTCTCCAGCTCTTCTCATACATTCTTCATTAGTTATTTTTGCTGTCCAGGGGATTCGCAACATTCTTCTAATAAACCACATTTCTGCTGCTTCCAATGATTTTTGTGCAGACTTGCCTATTGTCCATGATTCACTTCTATATAATAAGATAGGTTCAATATAGCATTTTAGGACTCGTTTTCTAACATTCATTGATAAAGATGTGTTAGCTAATATGTTTCTCATTCTCTGAAATGCAGTCTTTGCTTGGCCTATTCTGATCCTAATTTCTGTTCTGCATTTCCCATCTGAAGTTATTACTGCTCCAAGGTATTTGAATTTCTGCACCTGCTTTAGAATAGTTCCGTTTAATTCAATACTGCATGCTGAGAAACACATAAATGCCTTTGAATGTAAATGCTACAGAAGAGTTCTCCACATATCGTGGACACAAAAAAGAACAAATATATCTATACTACAAGAGCTTAATATTGAAGAAGGCTGGCTAGTGAAGAGGATTAAAGAGAGAAAACTGAAATATTTTGGACACATTAAACGTCATGATAATTTAGAGAAGACCGTATTGGAAGGATACATAATGGGAAAAAGAAAAAGAGGAAGACCAAAGCGAAGATGGCTGCAAGACATCGTTGACGATCTGGAAATGGATGCAACAGCAGCAGGCCATCTTGCTCACAACCGAGAGGCCTACAGGAGTGCTGTTTGGGAGGCAAAGTTCCGCAAGGGACATGCAAATGAATGAATGAATGCTGGTGGATTCTGTTTCTTAGATATAACCATAGTCTTTTTGATGTTCAAAGTAAGGCCTTTCTGTTCACTTTCTTTGGCGACTTTATCCAAGAGATTTTGCAGGTTTTGTTGGTTCTCAGCTATCAGTACTGTGTCGTCAGCATACCGAAGGTTGTTAATACTGTATCCTCCAATTTTTATACCTGGTTCTGTGATGATTGTTCTTAGAATATTCTCGCTATACAGAGAAAAAAAGGTCTGGAGATAGTACACATCCTTGTCGCACCCCTTGTTTTATAGGTTGATAATTTTCAACTCGAACTGCTGCTTCTTGCTGCCAGTATAGGTGTTTTACAATCCTCAGGTCTTTGCCGTCTATATTGATGTCTTCAAGCATTTTAATAATTTCATTATGTTTCACCTTGTCAAATGCCTTGGTTTAATCAATGAAGCATAATTAGAGATCTTTCTGTACTTCTAAAGCTCTTTCTGTTAGTGTTCGTAAAGCATAAATGGCATTGTGTGTTCCCTTTCCTTCAACAAATCCAAACTGTTCATCTGCTATTTCCATTTTTATCTTTTTCCTTGTTCTTTTCATAATTATTCTCAGAAGTAGCTTCGTTATGTGACATGAGAGGCTGATAGTTCGGTGGTCGTCACATTCCTTTGCACCTGGTTTCTTTGGTAGTGCTATAAACGTGGATTTAATCAGGTCACTGGGAATATAACCACTGTTGTAAATGTCATTCAGTAACTTGGTTATTATTTTTATTCCTGTCTCCTCTAGTGCCTCTATTTCTTTTATTGTTATATTATCAGGCCCAGTCGCTTTTCCTTTCTTCATGTGTTTGATTGCATCTATGATTTCATCTTCAAGTATTGGCGATCCATCACAGTTTTCAATATCTGGTGTTAATTCTGGTCTTTCTCCTCCATATAGCTCACCGATATACTCTGTCCACCTGTCCACAATGTCTTCTTTTCCCATTAACATTTTACCTTCTTTCGATTTCAGGCATCCTGTGGTATATTTTGTTTTCCTGCCTGTGAGTTCATTAATTCGTTTGTGCATGTTTTTGCTGTCTTTATTATGAGAGTCCTCTATCTGTCTGCACTGTTCATTTAACCACACTTCTTTTGCTTCTCTGCATTTGCGTCTTATTTCTTTATTTATCTTGCTATATTTTTCCTCGTTATTTTTACTCCTCCTCCTCTTGTCCATCAGTCCTAAGATGTCGTCTGTCATCCATTTATTTTTAGCATTTACAATAGTTTAAAATTAAGAATTCCCAGCGACAGAACAAAAAAAACAATATGACTTTAATTTGATTAAATAGAAATTTAAACCTTCTAAACGGTTTATGGTATGTTAGAAATAAACTATTTGGCATTCTTGAATACGTTGTATGTCTTTTTTTTCTGTCGCACGAAATAAAAACGTACTAACGGGAGTACATTGTATTAAAAAGGGTTAGTACTATTAAGAATAAAAAAGTAGATACAGTTTTTCTCAAATGATCGTCAGAGTAGAACACCTGGCCATAAAAACACTGACTGTTTCAGATGACAATGTAAAGTTTTTGTGTACGGTCACTGACTTGGTCAAAGCACAACACTGATATTAAAAGAAAAATTGAGCAATAATGATAAAGATAATTAGCTATGGGTTAGTGGGTGTTAGTTGCAATGTTAACAACCATCCTGAGAAATATTCATACCATCTTGTACGACCCCACCTGAAAGGGTTGGCATAATAAATTAACATCAGGTTCCGTTTTTTGTCTTAAAACAATATCTGTCATATATATATATATAGTCAAAAACAACAATAGACACTTCTTCTTCTTCTTTTGTTTCCCTGGTACTGCGAGTTAGTGTTGCTTGCAGCCGATGCCGAGAAGATGCTGATGCACGCCGTTATGTCGCCTTAGGAAAGGTTAATGACCGCTATTTGTTCAGTTTCTGAATGTAGTTAAAAAGCACATGGTATGCAATGCTTCTTTAGCAGACTCCACCACCATGGGGACTATGGCGATCCCAATCCCGTTAGCCAGGCTACATCTGTTATTTTGAGGGGTGCTAACGGAGTGGTGGGATAGGGTCTTGGACACGTCAGTTGTGGGTCGAAGATTGCCAAATTGGACAGCGCCTTCGCAGAGACTGCTAAACAAGTTGACATCAGAGAATGACAAAATTACATACAAGGAAAGACAACATCATCATCATCATCATCAGGTGCCGTGCCGACTGGCGTTGGCTATTATGCTTCTCCAGAGTACCCGATCCTTCATGCAGGCCATCAGTTCAGTTGGCGATCTCCTCTCACACCAACCCGTCAGACTGTCCAGTATCATTTCTCTTGGTCTTCCTCTTGATCTTCTTCCTTCTATTTTTCCTGTTGTTATAATATTTTCAATGCCCCCTCTTCTCATTGCATGTCCTATGAAAGTACATTGTCTTTCTCTTATCTTTCTGACAAGGTTTTTTGTTTCTCCAGCTCTTCTCATACATTCTTCATTAGTTATTTTTGCTGTCCAGGGGATTCGCAACATTCTTCTAAAGACAACGCAGTGAAAAAAATATTTTGTAACACGTCCAGTGCAAGATGATAAATGAATAAACAAACACATAATGTGAAAATGATGTGTTTTTTTCTGGCTGATTTGTGAAAGTTGTTTAGAAAAATAATAACATGAAAGATAAACTAAGGATGAGATTCGGTTAATCTTTCTTGCAAAGCTTAAGACATGTTGCTCCACGACTGTTGTTGTTTTGTTTGTGTTGTTGTTTTATTGGTCTTGTTGTTGCTTTGTTTTATTGCTGCTGTTATGGTGACGTTGCTGCTTTATGGGTGTTGTTATTTAATTGGTGGTGTTGTTTTGTTTTATTTTGTTTGTGTTGTTGTTTTATGGTGTTGTTGTTCTGCTGTTTTGTTGGTGTTGTTGTTGATGTTTTATTGGTGTTGTTGTTGTTTTGTAGGTGTTGCTGTTATTGGTGTTGTTGTTATGCCGGTGTTGTTGTTTGATTGGTGTTGTTTGTTTTGTTAGTCTTGTTGTTTTATTTTGCTGGTGATGTTGTTTTCTTGATGTTCTTATTTTGTTGGTGTTTTGTTGAAGTTTTATTTTGATAGTGGTGTTGCTTTCTTTATACTGCTGTTCCTTGGTTTTGTTGGCGTTGTTGTAATGTTGGTGTTGCTGTTTTGTTTCTTTGGAAGTGTTATATTGGCGGTGTCGTTTTGTTATGTTTGTGTTTTAGTTTGTTCTGTTTTGTTGTAGTTGTTGTTTTGTTGGTGGTATTGTTTTATTTGTTGGTGTTGTTATGCTAGTGTTGTTATTATGTTGATATTGTTGTTTTGTTCTTGCTATTGTTGTTTTGTTTTGTTAGTGTTATTGTTATGTCGGTGTTGTAATTTTCTTGTTGCTGTTGTTGTTTTATTAGTGTTCTTGTTTTATTGGTGATGTGGTTTTATTGCTGCTGTTATGTTGGTTTTGTTGTTTTGTTATATTTGTGTTGTTGATTTGTTGTTGTTGTTTCTTTTTGGTGTTTGTTGTTTGTTATTTTGTTGGTGTTGTTGTCATGCCGGTTGTGCTGTTATATTGTTGGGGTTGTTGTTGTTTTTTGGTGTTGTTGTTTCGTTGCTGCTGATGTTCTGTTATGTTGGTGACGTTGTTTTGTTATGTTTCTGATGATGTTATGTTGATGGTTATGTTTTGTTGGTGTTATTCTGTTGTTGTTGTTGTTGTTATCTTGGTACCATCTTGGTGTTGTGGTTATGCTGATGTTGTTTGGTTGTTGCTGTTATTGTTATTTTTTGGTGTTGTTTTGTTGTGTTGGTGTTATGATGGTATTGTTGTTGTTTTGCTGCGTTGTTGCTTTGTTAGTGCTGTTGTTTTGTTGTCAATGCTGTTGTTGTTGTATTGTGTGTGTTATTTTTGTGTGTTTTGTTTTATTGTTGCTGTTGTTTTGTTGGTGTTTTTGTTTTGTGATGTTGTTGTTTTGTTGCTGCTGTTTATGCTATTATGTTGATTTTATTGTTTTATTATGTTTGTGTTGGTGTTATATTCGTGCTGTTTTTTTATGTTGTTTTTTTTGTTGTTGTTGCTGTTATGCTGGTTTAGTTGTTTTGTAATGTTTGTGTTCTTGCTGTTTTGGTGTTGTTCTTTTGTTGATTTGATTGTTTTGTTTTTCGTGTTGTTGCTGTTGCTGTTGTTTTGTTGATGTTTTGTTTTATTGATGTTATTTTCTTTTGCTGATGTTTTTTTTTTGTTGTTACTTTTGCTGCATTTTTGTTAATGTTCTTGTTTTGTTGTTGCTGTTGGTGCTCTTATGTTGATTTTGTTGTTTTGTTATATTCGTGTTGTTGTTATGCTTGTGTTTTTTGTGTTGCCGTTTTGTTGTTGCTGTTGTTATGTTGGTGTTGCTCTTTTTTCTGCTGTTGTTGTTGTTGTTTTGTTTTGTTGATGGTGTTGTTATGTTGGTGTTGTTGTTATGTTGGTGTTATTGTTTTGTTTTATTGGTGTTGTTATGTTGGTGTCGTTGTTTCGTTATTTTTGTGTTGTTGGTTTCTTTTTCTTGGTGGTATGTTATTGATGTTGTTGTTTTGTAGGTGTTGTTGTTGCTTTTTTATTATTTTGGTGTTGTTTTGTTGTTGTTTTTGTTATTCTTCTTATCTATCTATCTATCTATCTATCTATCTATCTATCTATCTATCTATCTATCTATCTATCTATCTATCTATCTATCTATCTTATCTATCTATCTATCTATCTATCTATCTATCTATCTCTATCTATCTATCTATCTATCTATCTATCTGTCTGTCTGTCTGTCTGTTTGTCTATCTATCTACCTGCCTTCCTGTTTGCGTGCTTGCCTGTCTGTCTGTCTGTCTGTCTGTGAGCTGATATTCTTTAACGAGAATGCGGTGAAAATCGCTGAGGCGCAGCAGTATGTCGGACTGGACCTAACTAATTGAGGGCATGCAATACTTCTTTTAAAGAGTCCACCGCTACAGGGATTTCAGCGATCCCTGCCTCATTAGCCAGGCTAGACCTGTTATTTGGTGTAGCAATGGAGAGGTGGTACAGGGTCTTGGTCAGCTATGGTACATCAACCCTGACGCTAGCATATCAACTGTGGGTCGTTGGCGTTGATTGCCGTATCTGACAGGATTGTCCCCTCCCCCCCCCCCCCCACAAGCCCAAGTCCACCATAATTGTGGGCTAAGAACGACTTTTTCATGTAGAAGCTGAACTTCATTTTTCTATGCTTGCGTTTGCCAATATGTTGTTTCGAAAGTTTGGGACGCATGAAGCCTTTGATGATTTACCTAGCCTCTCTCTCTCTTTCTCTCCCCCCCCCCCCTTTTTTTCCCCCGACTTCTTTCTCAGGTTTTGAATTTAAAGCATTCGCAAAATTCATTTGTACAGCTCGTTTTACTCTGGCTACACAGGTCTTTACCCGATCCTTCGCAGATCCGACATAATCTAAAAAAAAAAGAGTACTTTAACAAGGGCTTATCGTAAAGGATCATGAGTGCTTTTGATCTGGAGAAACATCCGGGCACCTTCATCTATATCAGTAGTTCCCAAAATTTTTTTCTGCTGGCTCTTTTCTCTCAAGACCACGCCCCTAGCTTCCCAGTTTTTCCACTCCCGAAAGAAAATTGTATTCACTAAAGTGATTCTGACTTCTCTCTTTTAAGTGTCGTTCATTTTCCTCAACGACTCCTGGGATATTATTATCGAACATATGAGGGTGGGGGGGGGGCAGCTTTACGCCTACTTTGCGATCCCTTGATCTAAACAACTGCAATATTTGATATCATGACCCTACTCGCCTGTGATCTCGGAGAAAGACGGAAGCCATGCTCGTGTTTGAGACGAAAAAGAAACGAAGAAAGGTCTGGTAAAACGCGCAATAGAAGTGGGGTTCTAACACCCGCATGTATCATCTCTTCCTCTACCCCAGTGCTTCTCAAAATCCAAGGTCCCAACCCACCCTTTTGAACCCAGGTTGCCCGCAGAATCCTCTGTTATATATTACATTATCACCCACAAAGTATTTTCTCCAATGTGCACTCTTTTGTGGTGGGAGAAACGTCTCTTATTTAGACTTGAAGTTCCTCTCTGGGGCAGTCAGGTGTCTCCGCGTTGAGAAACACTGATTCAGGAGGGGAGAAAATATAAATTTGAAGTAGAACTTTAACGTTGCTTTATATAAACCTAAAACTAACTTAGATCACATGAGCCGAAAAGTGGATTATAAACTGCCTTGACGTGAGGAAAGAATAGGATGGCGGCCCAGCTTTCGGCGCAGTATCTATTCCCGTAGCACGTACACGCCGTAGTTGGGGTGTGAAGTGTTAGTGCCTTCGCATTCTCGGCCACAGCAGTATTTGAGGTAGGGATGCCAGTACCTGTCTTCCTGGGGAAATCCTAGGTTCCCATTTCTTTTCTTAGGCTGAGTTGACCCCGGTGCTGGTCGGTCCAATAAAAATTCCCCTGGAATACGAAATCGAACCGGGGAACTTCTGATAGACAAGCGAGTGCCCTAACCTCTACACCACCGCGACACGAGTAGTTATAATGAATTATAATAAAAGGGGCACATAATCGCGCAGTTACGTTCCGGAATCACCTCAGATATGTCTGGAAGGCCAAGCGCTTAAGGCCATCCTGTATAGCCGATTGTCAGTCATTCAATCCGTCATTTGCATGTCCCTTACGGAACTTTGCCTCCCTAACAGCTCTCCTGTAGGCCTCCCGGTTGTGAACAAGATGTCCTGCTGCTGGTGCATCCATTTGCAGATCATCAACGACATCTTCGCTTTGGTCTTCCTCTCTTTCTTTTTTCCCATTATGTACCCTTCCAAGACGGTCTTCTGTAAATTATCATTTAATGTGTCCAAATATTTAAGTTTTCTCTGTTTAATCCTCTTTACTAGTCAGTATATTAAAATACTGTCAATATATTTTTTTAAATATTCCAGTAAATGAGTATAAAAAAATCAGTATCATGAACCTGGGGTGCACTTTTATTCATAACTGGTGATTGTAAAGAAGGAATCATGAATTCTTTGACCATCAGACAACATGTCAGACATGCCGTCGTCATTCCTATTTCTTGTGAAATGATGCATAAAGTTATTTTTAGCATTTGTAGCAGCTTAAAATTATGAACTCCTGATTACGGAACAAAATTTTATGACTGAAGTGAGACAGTTTTTATTTATTTATTTATCTTAAACGCCGTTTAAACGCCTCGTGGTAGGTAAAGAGAATCTGGCATAACTAGATAGGTTTGTGTATCATGTAGTCCAAGAAGACCTGGACGTTATCTCTAGAAAAGCCATAATCAAGACACTTGGAGGTGGAGCTGATCTGGACAAGGTACAACACAGCTGGGACATCCATTTTTTTGTTGGTCTTTTCGTTAGCTCAGATCTCAGACCCTACGCCAATCTCTCCCTCCCCTCTCTCTCTCCCTCTCTCTCTCCCTCCCCTCTCTCTCTCCCTCTCTTCTCCCTCTCTCTCTCTCCCCTCTCTCCCCCTCTCTCCCTCTCTTTCTCTCATCTCTCTCTCCTCCCCCCTCTCTATCTCCTTCTCTCTCTCCTTCTCTCTACCCCCACTCTCTCTCCCTCTGAAGAATGAGGCAAACCGGTTCGTCTCTTGGTTTTCAGCATCCTTGCTCAGTTACTATTGGAGGGTAATCGAGCTCTGGCGAGTTCCGTTGCCCCGAGTGGGTTGTGTAGCCGGCAGCTCCCTTTAGGATACGTTGGGCTTCTGTGCCTCTTTACCGCAGGCATGTGGTTCTAATGAGCCAGTCCTCAGCCCGTAGTAGAAACAGTGTCTCAGTCTGTAATGGCCTGTTCTACTAAGCCGGAACCCATACAGAGACTAGCTGCATAAGATTTTGAAAGAAATTGCTGCTTCTCTGAAAGACTCTCGCAGGACTCGCAAGACGGTTGGTGTTTAGTCGATGGATGGATGGATGGATGGACGGAAGGATGGATGGATGTATGAATGGATGGATGGATGGATGGATGAATGGATGGATACATGGATGGATGGACAATCTACATACATTCAGCACGGGCTTATGTAAACCATAACAATCCAATACAACAAAATTTACCCTAAAATTACAGTCAAAATACAACATCTGCAGCTTGTTATCTTTCACACTCACAGCGAGACTGGACTGCGCATGTTAGAAATTAGGGTTCCGTCGCGCCGAAGTTTAGGCCAACTCTTTAATTTGAGAGAGATGTGCGACGTAAAAGTAGACCGAATGTGTTCATCGATCTGGCATCTATTATTTACGTGCTATTTCTGCACTTCTATTTAATCCCTCCTTCAAAATGTGTCTACTAGTAGGCAGTGGGTCGGAAAAGTTGTGTTTACTAGCGTGAGAAGGCTTTTGAATGATCATAACTTGGCACAGCCTAATCATGATGATGATGATGATGATGATGATGATGATGACTGTTCGTGTCTTTCGTGCAAGCCTGAAAGTTTTGTTTTTGTTTCAAAACTTCTCTGTTAGATGATTTTGCCTATAGACATTTTCTGTTGCAACTTTAGGCTTATAAATTAGCTCCGCTACGACTGGTTCATGGAGTGCACGTTGTTGATCATACCCATTAGACTTAATAAACAACACCCAAACCTCATGACCGTTTGTTGTTACTATTTATCACGGGAAATGTGACTAGGTAGCGCTATAAGGAACGGAAGGTATGTCTCAGCCTGCTACTATATGCGGCAGATAGAAGTCTTCAGTTCTCCTTTGGTTGGTATTTCTCTTGTTGTAATTTCCAGGGAACTTTGAACTTTCGTGCTCTTTGCCGCATATGTCATGGTGATGTTGAAGTACAGTAACACGCCAGAAAGGGAATCTGTGGAGACAAAAGGTAATGGTTGCCCTATTTTGCAATAAAGGCGCCCTGTGGATGTGGCCCATGTTTTGCTTGACCTGTCGGCAGTCTAGAGAGTGGAGTGACCAGTGGAGTGAGCCCCCCTGGTCAACGATGAAGAAAACTGGGGCCCCTCTAGAGATGATGCAGCTGGCACTGACCGAATGGAGAAGTGGGGTGGTTCGAACCCTCACTCTCTGGGTAATATTTCAGGTCTACGCTTGGGTGATTTGTCTTTGGGGCCTCCTTTGGATAGGGGAGGCCTGTTACAGAGCACCAGCCAACAGGCCTAGTGTATGAACACAGAATGCACGAACTCGACTGTCCAGGTGAATGATCCTATATTTCTGACAGACCTGCTCTTCAGGCCCCACTCACTCGTACCTCTTTTCCTCGCTCTGTGCTGTTTCCGGGTCCCCGTTCTTAGGTTCGGGACCCCAATCCTCACATTGGTCACCTGACAGTTTAACATGTTTGATCTCCGAGTATAGGGCCCTTTCTCCCTCCAGGTCCGTCTTTCTGATTTTCCCGCTTTCCTGATGTTTGACGTCACCCGCTTATTTCTGGATTTCTACGTCTATATTCTGTTACACCTGCGTGACACCTGTACGCCTTTCCCTCCCAAAACTCCAGAAGGAGCCAGGTACATATTTCTACAGAATTTCGACAGTTTCCGCTGGATACGAACCATCGACGCCCGTCATGAGAGAATAGTGCGCTAACTTTCGCTGCTCAGGCCCCCTCGGACAGGGACTGGACAATGGCGACTTGGCTGAGGCCCCAAAGCTGACTCAAGACGCCATTTTCTTGGCATACACCGGCCACATGAGTCAGGCACGAGTGCAAACTCCTGAGCTGAATGAGCACCTTAGTCTGGTTCAGTGATCCTCAAAATGATGGCAAATGGCTCCCTGCGTTGGAAATTCAAGTCTAAGGGGCGGAATTACGACTGGTAAAGAACGTCAGTCAATCATCATCATCATCATCATCATCATCATCATCGTCATCGTCATCGTCATCATCATCATCATCATCATCGTCATCGTCATCGTCATCATCATCATCATCATCGTCATCGTCATCGTCATCATCATCATCATCGTCATCATCATCATCATCATCGTCATCATTCCCAATGGAGCATAAGGCATCAACAAAGGTTCTCCAGTCAATCCTGTCTTAAGCAAGTCGTGATACCTCAAACCATGTCGTTTCCGTTTCCTTTAGTTCTTCCTGCATTGTGCGTCTCCATGTCTCTAACGGTCTGCCACTCTTTCTTTTTCCTTGAGGTGTTCAAGTCTAGGCCAGTATAGGAGAATCATGTTTTTTTCCAACATGGTGGAAGGGCGAATATGACCGTTGATGATCGTGCCTTTGTGTGCCTTTCTCCAGGCTTTGTATGCGCCAGTTGTGCTGTGGGCTGGGAGTCCGGTTTGGCGCCTTAGTTACCGAGTTAAGTTTCTGGGGCGCCATTGTTAGCTGTGACTTTCAGTGGCGCATGGATTTCCTCACTAGTTGTCGGTCGTTGATAAACGTTGGATGATGCATTCCGCTGTGTTCTCTGGAAGGCTGGGACCGTTTAGCTGCTTAGAGCTGGCTATGATGCCGAAACCGTACTGAACCTGTTTTTTTTTCCATTAGAAGTATGTGGCCCCGCCATTTCCGTCTTCGTCTTTTGACCTCTTTAGGAATGTTCTCAATGGCTGCTCTTTTGTTTATTTTCTCGTTATGTCGTACTTTCTTCCCCGTGTATTCTTAAAATTTTCATAAGGCAGATCTTCAAATATACTGTCTCCTTTACCTTTTGGGATTACAATTGACTTCATAATGAAAAAATGCTGCACAGGTAACACAGGTATTGACTGGGTACATGGGACCCAGCTAGAAGATCTTGATTTTGCTGATGACATAACTCTTATCAGTAATAATGTGAATTCCATGCAAGAAAAAAACAGATAGCCTGTCTTCACTGGCTAGCAAAATAGGACTTGAAATTAACAAGGACAAAACAAAAATAATGAAAATTCCCCTCAATCAAAATGGAAAAATACACATAGAAGGGACAGATATTGAAGAAGTCAATCAATTTGCATACCTTGGAAGCTACATAGACCAGGATGGTGACACTAGAAAGGAAGTTAGGATCAGAATTGCAAAAGCAGCATCAATCTTCAAGAATCTTGAGAACATATGGAATTCATAAGTTATAAGCACAAAAAAACAAGTTAAGACTATTCAATTCAAATGTAATATCCACCCTCATTTATGCATGTGAAAACTGGAAAACAACTAAAGAAATAGAAAAGAAATTAGACTCTTTTGAAAACAAATGCCTAAGGAAAATATTCGGAATCAATTGGAACGAATTCAAGAACAATGCAGAGATAAGACAGATGAGCAAACAACAACCAGTCTCATGGGTGATCAGGAAAAGGAGAAAGACATATGTTGGTCACTTAATGAGAAGAAATGATCAGAGAATCCCAAAACAAGCTATCAAGTGGAACACAACAGGCCGAAGCAAAAGAGGCAGACCGCGTGAAACTCTGAAGAGGACAATGTTAAGAGAGGCCAAATTAACAGGCATAAAATCCTTTGATGAGATTGAAAGACTCGCCGAAGACAAGAAAAATTGGCGAACTACTTTGCGAGCCCTATGTGACGTTTAACGGCACGGGAAGGATATAAGATATAAGATAAGATATCTTCAAATTCTTTCAGTCTGCTTTCGATTCTCCAGTTGCTTATCACGTTTTGGCTACGTATATCAGAATGGATAGTACATTGGGTTTATAGATCATGATCCTGAGGTTCGTGTACAAGAACGTATAATGATGAAGATCCTTTCTGGGTCTTGATTTAAAATAAAAGTGGAGGATTCAGGGACACTGTGGGTTGAAACGGAAGGACTGAGACATGGGACGTTGAGAATCACTGATCTAGTTGCTCCACAAAGATTTGGGATACGGGTCTTGACCGGTCTTGATATTTGGCCCCTCATGGCCATACCATAACTTTTGCCCTGTTATTTTGTACTCCTGTCTTCTATTGATCAGATAAGGTCAAGTTTACCAACGAAAGTTTAGGAGGGAAGTATCCGCAACCGTGAGAGAGCTACTGCGCGTTATCTAAATAGAGCTATTGCGCGTTACCTAAAGAGAACTACTGCGCGTTATCTAAAGAAAGCTGCCGCGCGTTATCTAAAGAGAGCGGTTACTCTGCGACTGATTGATGATAACTGCTTCATATTTTCAGCCTAGGAAAGATGAGTATATTCGATGGAATTATGAGAATACAGAGTAATGGTCAATATTTGTGTCTGGAAGAAAATGTTTAAAGAAATGGAATGGGATATGACCCGTTTTAATGGACACGAGATGTCCTTTTCTTATTCGAATTTATTTTCTAATATAAAAACTGGGGGTAAAACAAGCAATGTTTTCTAAACTTTGCTTGGCAGAAAAGAGGTTTGGCTGAAAAGACATTTTATTGATGTGTTTTTCTAAGTTTGTGTGTGTGTGTGTGTTTTCGTAGTTTCTTGTTCCTGTCCTGTACCTGTTTAAGGATTTTAGGCAGAAATATTGCTTGTTTACTTTATTTTGTTTATGGATTTGTTTCCTTACTTTTTTTTCAAATTTTCCTAACTTTCAAAAACCGCGTTTTTTCCTCCAGAAAGGAAACGTGAACTGAAGGATAAGAAACGTTGAAGGATAAGAAACGTGAACTGAAGGATAAAAAACATGAACTGAAGGATAAGAAACGTGAACTGAAGGATAAGAAACGTGAACTTAAGGAAAAGAAACTTGAACTAAAGGAAAAGAAACCTGAACTGAAGGAATGAATGATCTTTATTTTTAAAATGTAAAGAATTGAGCACGCAGGTCCGTCTTACATTCTGCCCTTCATCACTCCATCTTTCATTCTTCCCACACACTTGATTTAATACAAGTATACAAATTACATTAGGAAAAGAAACTTGAACTAAAATAAAAGAAACTTGAACTAAAGGAAAAGAAACTTGAACTAAAGGAAAAGAAACTTGAACTAAAATAAAAGAAACTTGAACTAAAATAAAAGAAACGTGAACTAAATGAAAAGAAACTTGAACTAAAGGAAAAGAAACTTGAACTAAAGGAAAAGAAACATGAACTAAAGGAAAAGAAACATGAACTAAAGGAAAAGAAACTTGAACTAAATGAAAAGAAACGTTCAATATTTTAAAAACAGAGAAGTAAACTTAATCGAATTTCAAATATTCAGGAATAGGGCACTAAAATGATAGAGAGCACACGGGACAAAGGAAATACTACAGGTGCTACTCGACGTACGATATTTCGATTTCAAAATAGCGGCACATTCAATACTGTACATTTACTGATAGTACAAATCTGTATTCGTTTGTTTTATTGTTTCTAATTACTGGTATTTAGTTAGGTACAGTAAGTATATGTTTATATACCCATTCAATGGCAGTAAATATTTGCTTACTTATTTTTTTTAATCATATCATATTCATATTCGACTTCCGATATTTTCAGTTTACGGTGAGCTCCATCATAAAATGAGGACCATTTGCATTGACCTGTTAAAAACAAATCTTGGAAATATAACAACAGGGCGCAAGGAGTTAATGGAAGAGAAGGAATCATAATTTAATGGAAAAATAATGGTATGGATACTGATTAAGGCACGATTCATACATGTAGAGAGATTATGAGCTAAGTTAAACGTTTTGTATATCTCGGATATAATCTAAAACGTCATGAAATAGTAATCTAATTTTTAAGTTCCTGAATGGAGTTAAAAGGCGGGGGGCATGCAGTACTTTTTTTAGCAGACTCCACCACCATGGAAGTCTTTAACGATCCCTGTCTCGTTAGCCAGGATAGGCTTGTTACTGGGGGGGGGGGGGGGAGAATACCAAACGGTGAAGTGGGACAAGGTCTTGGTCAGCTACGGTTCGTAAGCCCTGGAGTGTGCGGAAGATTCACCTCCTGTGGGCTCTTATGACCGTGTCTGAATTCGGCGTTTTCATGACACTCTTGGGGAACTAAACCTGGCCAAGACCTTCTTACCTGCTCCACACAGTGCTTCTGTTAACAGGATAACAGTGGTAGGGGATGAGACAAGAACTGCTTGAAGAAGAAGAAAGTTAGTCAGGGGGGGGGGAACTGAGGGGGGGAGAGGGAGGGGTATGTTGGAATTTTACAATCTAGGCTTCGTTAATGGGAGGGTCAACAGTCTTACCAGCTGGGGTAAGGATATTCTTCTTCATCGTTTGCCCTCAGAAAGGTGTTTAGTTGTGTTATGCCTCATTTATGTCGCCTTTGGGCCCCATCAAGGTGTTTAGTTGTGCTATGCTTCATTTATGTCGCCTTTGGGCCCCCATCAAGGTGTTTAGTTGTGTTATGCCTCATTTATGTCGCCTTTTGGCCAAATGAAGGTGTTTAGTTGTGCTATGCCTCATTTATGTTGCCTTTGGGCCCCCAGGAACGTGCTTAGTTGTGCTATGCCTCATTTATGCCACTTTTCGGCCCAACTCCTCTGACTTCAGCTTTTTACGCATTTTGTGGGGACTTGGTTCGTTCTTCTGACTGCGGTCTCTGTTCATATGGACAGACTGCTAGGGTCTTGACCGTGACCCTGGACTGCATGCAGGTCAGATATGGGCCACTGGCCTGCTGTCTCATTCACCTTGAGTAGTGCGTTTTCGCCCCCCGTCCCAAGGAGGGTCTGTAGCCTGATCGACGTGCTGGTGGGAGCCTCCTAAGAAGCCACTTTCTTAGACGGGTAGCAGGTTTCATAAATCCGAGATGATGATTATATTGGAGGTCCATTAATAAAGCGTGAACTGTTTGAAAGCTTACGGATTTGTCCATCCCGTGTCCCCCAGCCTCATTGCTATCTAAAACCTCTACTGGGGTATTTTAGCTACGACTCCCACGAATGTTTTCTGGTCGTGGTAAGAGCATACAACTTCCTTTTACGGAACCATGCTTTTGATCAACAACGTTCCCCCCCCTCCCATATATATGTATATAATCTTTCCACATATTCAAAGCATCACATGCAACTTTTTCTGACTCCGGTGTCAATTATTACAGACAAAACATAACACATTTTACTTCTTATCTCCCTTTTCTCCCAAGGTTATTTCCCCTGACATTCAGACTTGGCCAATAACAATATCCCCTTCTCTGATAACTCTTAGAACTTCCACGAGGAAAAAAAAAAAAAAAGGCGAAAATGTTGTGGCACGGGAACTCAGCAATAGACATCTCCAGTTCCTTTCGGTTTTGAAAATATATTATTCTTGACAGCAACTCAATGTCCGCATGTTATTGAAAAGCTCTATTTTGCAGATAACCTTGGTTGCTCTTTTGAAAATAGGTTTTTAAATTCAGAATGGAGAAGAATATGAGCTAAGTTAAACGTTTTGTACATCTCGGATATAATCTAAAACGTCATGAAATAGAAATCTAATTTTTAAGTTCCTGAATGGAGTTAAAAGGCGGGGGGCATGCAGTACTTTTTTTTTAGCAGACTCCACCACCATGGAGGTCTTTAACGATCCCTGTCTCGTTAGCCAGGATAGGCCTGTTACTGTTACGGTGAAGTGGGACAGGGTCTTGGTCAGCTACGGTTCGTAAGCCCTGGAGTGTGCGGAAGATTCACCTCCTGTGGGCTCTTATGACCGTGTCTGAATTCGGCGTTTTCATGACACTCTTGGGGAACTAAACCTGGCCAAGACCTTCTTACCTGCTCCACACAGTGCTTCTGTTAACAGGATAACAGTGGTAGGGGATGAGGCAAGAACTGCTTGAAGAAGAAGAAAGTTAGTCAGGGGCCGGGGGGGGGGGAGAAACTGAAAAGGGGGGGGGGAGGGAGGGGTATGTTGGAATTTTACAATCTAGGCTTCGTTAATGGGAGGGTCAACAGTCTGACCAGCTGTGGTAAGGATATTCTTCTTCATCGTTTGCCCTCAGAAAGGTGTTTAGTTGTGTTATGCCTCATTTATGTCGCCTTTGGGCCCCATCAAGGTGTTTAGTTGTGCTATGCTTCATTTATGTCGTCTTTGGGCCCCCATCAAGGTGTTTAGTTGTGTTATGCCTCATTTATGTCGCCTTTTGGCCAAATGAAGGTGTTTAGTTGTGCTATGCCTCATTTATGTCGCCTTTGGGCCCCCAGGAACGTGCTTAGTTGTGCTATGCCTCATTTATGCCACTTTTCGGCCCAACTCCTCTGACTTCAGCTTTTTACGCATTTTGTGGGGACTTGGTTCGTTCTTCTGACTGCGGTCTCTGTTCATATGGACAGACTGCTAGGGTCTTGACCGTGACCCTGGACTGCATGCAGGTCAGATATGGGCCACTGGCCTGCTGTCTCATTCACCTTGAGTAGTGCGTTTTCGCCCCCCGTCCCAAAGAGGGTCTGTAGCCTGATCGACGTGCTGGTGGGAGCCTCCTAAGAAGCCACTTTCTTAGACGGGTAGCAGGTTTCATAAATCCGAGATGATGATTATATTGGAGGTCCATTAATAAAGCGTGAACTGTTTGAAAGCTTACGGATTTGTCCATCCCGTGTCCCCCAGCCTCATTGCTATCTAAAACCTCTACTGGGGTATTTTAGCTACGACTCCCACGAATGTTTTCTGGTCGTGGTAAGAGCATACAACTTCCTTTTACGGAACCATGCTTTTGATCAACAACGTTCCCCCCCCCCTCCCATATATATGTATATAATCTTTCCACATATTCAAAGCATCACATGCAACTTTTTCTGACTCCGGTGTCAATTATTACAGACAAAACATAACACATTTTACTTCTTATCTCCCTTTTCTCCCAAGGTTATTTCCCCTGACATTCAGACTTGGCCAATAACAATATCCCCTTCTCTGATAACTCTTAGAACTTCCACGAGGAAAAAAAAAAAAAAAAGGCGAAAATGTTGTGGCACGGCAACTCAGCAATAGACATCTCCAGTTCCTTTCGGTTTTGAAAATATATTATTCTTGACAGCAACTCAATGTCCGCATGTTATTGAAAAGCTCTATTTTGCAGATAACCTTGGTTGCTCTTTTGAAAATAGGTTTTTAAATTCAGAATGGAGAAGAATATGTTTGTCAGGGTGTGCAGCCCTGCAAGATTCATGTAAAGCTGAAGCCCTTGATTTTAAAAAAAAAAAATTTGTGTATTATATGCTCGGGCGAACGAGGTGATTTCCCCTAACATTTGGGCTCCGTTTGGGTGTGCAGATAACGTGTTGGAGGAGATTTGTGTGGAAGGCTGTGGCTGGTGTGTGGAGATGTGGAAGCTGCCGTTTCTGAGCCTTGTCTAGAACAGGGTCTAAAGTTTCCAGGATGTAGTGCTGTTTTTTTTTTTGTGTGTGCAGCTGTCATGTGTTGGTGGAGAGAGAAGGAGATGATGTCTGTAGATGTTTTCTATAAAGCTGGTGAACCCAGCTGGTTAATGTATTCCCTGATAATGGGGGTTTTGTTTTGTGTGTGTCGCCAGCGGTAGTTTGACATGTGTCTTGTCTGTCAAATGTTTATTAATAGGGAATCGTGAATCTGTATCAATAGGGAATCGTGAATCTGTATCAATAGTGAATCGTGGATCTGTATCAATAGTGAATCGTGGATCTATATCGGATCTGTATCAATAGTGAATCGTGGATCTATATCAACAGTGAATTGTGAATCTGTATCATTAGTGAATCGTGAATCTGTATCAATAGGGAGTCGTGGATCTATATCAATAATGAATTGTGAATCTGTATCAATAGTGAATCGTGGATCTGTATCAATAGGGAATCGTGAATCTGTATCAATAGTGAATCGTGGATCTATATTAATAGTGAATCGCGAATCTGTATTAATAGTGAATCGTGGATCTATATTAATAGTGAATCGCGAATCTGTATCAATAGTGAATCGTGGATCTATATTAATAGGGAATCGTGGATCTGTATCAACAGGGAATCGTGGATATGTATCAACAGGGAATCGTGGATCTGTATCAACAGGGAATCGTGGATCTGTATCAACAGGGAATCGTGGATCTGTATCAACAGGGAATCGTGGATCTGTATCAACAGGGAATCGTGGATCTGTATCAACAGGGAATCGTGGAGCTGTCTTGAGTATGAGTTGTCTTAGTTGGTAAATCACTTCACACAGCGGCAGCTCCTAGAGGATCATGTGAGACGGGCAGAAGAAATCAGGTACGCCGGATGTGGCACTCTTGCTGACGTGCACAGAATGTGTGAGCAGTAGATTTGGGTGGTTTCAGCGTTTGAAGACTTGGGGTGTAGTAAAGAGAAAGCGGGGAAGGCGGACAGGAGAGGGAGAGAGAGAGAGGGAGAGAGAGAGAGAGGGAGAGACAGAGAGAGGGAGAGAGAGGGGGGAGAGAGAGAGGGAGGAGAGAGGGGAGAGAGAGAGGGAGAGAGGAGAGGAGAGAGAGGGGAGAGGAGGGAGAGAGGGAGAGAGAGAAGGAGAGAGAGAGAGAGAGAGAGAGGGGAGAGAGAGGGAGAGAGAGGGGAGAGAGAGAGAGGGGGAGAGAGAGAGGAGAGAGAGAGGGGAGAGAGGAGAGGGGAGAGAGAGGGAGAGAGAGAGGGAGAGAGAGAGAGGGGAGGAGAGAGGGAGAGAGGGAGAGAGAGAGAGAGGGGAGAGAGAGAGGGAGAGAGAGGGGAGAGAGGGAGAGAGAGAGGGAGAGAGAGAGAGAGAGGAGAGAGAGAGAGGGAGAGAGAGAGAGGGAGAGAGAGAGAGAGAGAGAGATACAACGGTAATCCAGCCAGGGAAAAAAGGTGGGTAGAATAAATGAATATGATTGGGGTAGAGGGTCTGTAGCCTAGTACAGTGAGGGCTCTGGAATATAAGGTACAGATGGAGAAAGAGTTAGAACATGGACGAGAGATTGATTGATTGATTGATCTTTATTTCAAAAGGGTTAAGAATTGGGCACGCAGGCCCGTCTGACATTCTGCCCTTTATCATACATCTTTCACTCTATTCCAGACATTCTACAAATATGCTGTTCATATAACAAACATAACTAACATTGAAGCTGAGAGACATAAAATCAAATATAACATTCACGTTTCGCTCTTAAACATTCACTCAGTACAGAAGTACATACATTATAAATGACTATCTACTAAACAAAATTTTCGGGACTATTCAGAAAACAATTAATTGTATTCGGTGTCTGTAAGAGCAGCTTAAGATAACTTTTAAGTTTTATAACTCATGGAGGCATGTAGTCGACATCAAATAGATATTGGGAAAGCTTGTAGTTGTAGGAAGGAGTATAATTTATATTTTTTATATAGGATGGGAGGGTATTCCAAAGATGAGCAGCAGAATAACTAAAGCTTTTCTTGTAAAGATCAAGTCTAGGTTTTGGAAGACATATGTTGTTCAAGCGTTGGCTGCACTTTGGGCTAAATTTAAACAGGTTCCATAGATAAGGCGGGGCATGCCGTGAAAGAATTTGATGTATTAACTTGGCTTTGTTGAAGAGGAACCTGTTCTTAAGAGGTAGTATTTTTATACGTTTGTGATGATTAGTTGTTTGTGCTTGATCTTTGTCACTAATAAGCTTTACTGCTCGCTTTTGGAGAGAGCAAAGCCTCTTTGTATTTGACACTGAGCAACCATCCCAAACTGTTGAGCAGTAGTCTAAATGTGTTTGTATATGAGCTATATAGTATGTCTTCCTAGTGTCTTGATCTATGAAGTGCTTAATTTTAGCTAATTGGTATACTTTTTGTGCGATGAGTTTTGTTAGACATTGCACATGAGAGTTCCAGGTCAGATGTTGGTCAATAATAAGACCTAGTGTTTTGTGCTCGCTAACGTTTTCTATCTCTGATGTTTCTGTACAGAGCCGAAGTGTTGTTTTTGTTGCGTTTTGTAGTTTCTGTCTTGTTGTTATGAGCATTGATTTTGTTTTATCGGTGTTTATAATCATGCCATTATTTTTGCTCCATCCAATTAAATTGTATAACTCGACCTGAAGAGTTGATTCTAGATTAACACAATCGTAGTCACTGGTGTAGACTGTGCAATCATCGGCAAAAATGTCACAAGAAGAGTGTTTAAGATGAAGTGGAAGATCATTGATATAGATAGCAAAGAGCAACGGGCCTAGAATAGAACCTTGCGGAACACCAGTGTCAGCTTTAGCAGAATTTGATAGAGAATTGTTGACGAATACTACCTGTTGTCTGTCTGAAAGAAACGATGCAATTAATTTTATTAGGTCAGGGTGCAGTCTATAAGTCTTTATTTTTCTTACAAGAATATCGTGGTCAATCATATCAAATGCCTTTTTAAAGTCGACAAAGATGGCACCACATAGTCTGTCGTCATTTATGTTTACTAACCAGTTTTCTGTCATTTTGGTAACAGCTGTGTGGTAGGAATGATTGGGTCTAAAGCCTGACTGACTGTCTATGAGTAAATTGTTCTCTTGCATGTGTCGTAGAGTTATTTTGTGTATGTGTTTTTCGAGTGGTTTTGATAATGACGATAATATGGATATTGGTCTATAGTTGGTAAGATTGTTAGATGAGCCAGATTTAAAGCGAGGATACACCTTAGCAGTTTTAAAAGCCTCAGGAAAATAACATTTTGCAATGCACTGGTTGTAAATATATGTTAGTGTATGTGAAATGACAGGTGCAGCATAACGTAAGATCTTATTACTAACATCATCAAGCCCAGCTGTATTGTTGTTTTTTAAGGTTAAGAGATAACTGTGAACTTCACTGTCTGTTAAGAATGGAATGTGTAGTTGTTTAAAATCAGTACATCTGCTGTCCAGGAATGTTTGTAGTTCATGTAAGTCGCATACAGGAGCTGATACTGATGATTTAAGAGAGAGAGAGAGAGAATATGATTGTGGAGAAATGAAAGGTTAAGTATAGCTAAATCTGGAGTTCACAACTTGTGGTTTCTATCACACATCACAATTCTTCATTTAAACATTCACAATACTCTACCACGCATACTCGTGGAAGGAGCTTCTTACAAGTCACAGCAAAGTGCTCCCCCTTTTTTCTATTTTTTTTCATTCTTATTTGTTGTTCAGGACTTTTATATCCTGTCTTCACTGGCTAGCAAAATAGGACTTCAAACTAACAAGGACAAAACAAAAATAATGAAACTTCCCATTAATCAAAATGGGAAAATACATGCAGAATAGACAGATATTGAAGAAGTCAATAAGTTTTCATACCTTGGCAGCTACATAGACCAGGGATGGTTACGCCAGAAAGGAAGTTAGAATTCGAATTGCAAAAGTAGCATCGATCTTCAAGAATCTTGAGAACATATGGAATTCAAAAGTTAAAAGCACAAAAACCAAATTAAGACTGTTCAATTCAAATGTAATATCCACCCTCATTTATGCATGTGAAAACTGGAAAACAACGAAAGAAATAGAGAAGAAATTAGACTCTTTTGAAAACAAATGCCTAAGGAAAATACTCGACATCAAGTGGAACGAATTCAAGAACAATGCAGGGATAAGACAGATGAGCAAACATCAACCTGTCTCATGGGTGATCATGAAAAGAAGATGGACATATGTCGGTCATATGATGAGAAGAAATTATCAGAGAATCCCAAAACAAGCTATCAAGTGGAACACAGCAGACCAAAGAAAAAGAGGCAGACCGCGTGAAACTCTGAAGAGGACAATGTTAAGAGAGGCCAAATTAACAGGCATAAAAATCCCTTGATAAGGTTGAAAGGCTCGCCGAATACAGCAAAAATTGGCGAACTACCTTGCGAGCCCTATGTGGCGTTGTTTAGTTCCGCTTCTTTTTCTTTTTTACGTCACTTTTTTATCCCATTAGTCGCGCCTTTTTTCTTTATAATGAACAATTAGTGTCATGATTCTGTGAAGTCTCGCACCAACTACACGTGACGTCTCTTTCTGTATTACTCTTCTGATCTCCCATTACCAGTGTTGCCATAGTTTCTCCGCTTCTTGTTCAATGCTCAATGCACTATTTTAACCGATCTTTCCACTAATTTCAATGCAATCCCATTTATTGTTAAATTGATTGGTGCAGTATCGTATCTTTTCCGGAAGCCACTGTATTGCTGATACTTACTGCCGGTGAGAATGTGTCACATTCTCTGGTTATATTGTTAATCGATGAATTCAGACTAGTCTTTTTACAATCCACAATGGCTGCAACGGCAGTTCACGGAAGCTAGTCCAATAATATTTTTTTAGAAAAGAAAAATATTTTTTTTTTAACATCGGTCCTTCTGTGAGCTTTTATTCTCAGCTAGAATGTGACAACCCACCAAGCACACCCGACTCCAAAAAGTCTACCTAGAATTTCTTCTTGGAAGGTGGAGGCTAACAAGATGGCGGTCAGTTTTTTTTTAATATGGAGAAGAAACAGGAACGTGAATTTCACGGTAAATCAACGATGAGAAATTGTAGATAAAATTAAATCACACTAACTTTAATCTGGTTCTTTCGGTTTTGTAAAGCACTTGCGATTGTGACGGTTTAATTAGATTTTATTATCAAACATTTCCAATTTCAGAAACAAACCGTTGTACGTGTCAAGTTTTATAATCTCGTACTTTCGCGAGCTAGTCATACGAGACTAGAATAAGCCGCCATCTTGTTCCCCCCCCCCCCCCCAGCGACGAAAGATATCCACTGCATGAAAGATTTATTCATGATTTATTAAGAAAAATTCTAGTCCATGTAAACGCTGAATTGGTTGGTGTAAGCGCTTTACAGTTGGAGCTGTTTCAGAATTCTCGTGACATTTTCTTGTCTACGAGATTTAGTAAAATCTTCGCTCTTTGATGTATAATTGTTGTCAACATATATCAATTCATAATCACAGCCACATGAAAGAGGAAAGCATGGGTCTTTTTTTTCCACTCAATGTTCGGAACTCTATACTCTTTCAGAAATCCCATGATTTGAATTGAAAGGAAGGAATAATCCAGTTTTTGTGGGGGGTGGGGGGTGGGGGGGGGGTTGGGGTGAAATCATCTCTGGGATGGAAACAAAATACGAGATCCTGGCGATAAAACTTGTACAAAAATTGTGAATTAACCAATTCCCTTGGTTGGTTATGTCCCTTGTTATGTCCCTTTAACAACAAATTTCAGTAAATATATTGTCCCGCATCGTGAGAAGCGTTTTATGTAGTGGTAGTTCGGTAGAGAGGGGACTAGGATTGTTTTCTATAATGCCCTGTAGTTTTTAACAAGACCCAGACTGCTTAGTACGCTCCACCAGTATGTGGAGCACGTCGCTCCCTTACAACGCTGGTTAGGATGTAACTCACTGGCTTGGTTGTAAAAGGCGAGGAGATGTGGTAAGATAAGGGGGTACAGCCAGTTGTGGTTGATTGGCACTCGTAGAGGCAATGTTCTCTAGGAGACGGTCATGTGAGTCCATTGAAGGTGCACATTCAACACTGATTTAGTCTACGGCTGTCTGATGTAATCTATGACTGTCTGGTTTATTCTATGGCTGTTTGATTTAGTCTGTGACTGTTTGGTTTAGTCTATGACCCTTTTAATTAGTCTACGACTCTTTGAATTATCTCCAAGCAATGAGGAGAACCTTAGCTTAGTTCACAATCCCTCTACTTCGATAAAGTGCTACAAATCAGGACCCTGCCTTCATTAGGCCATCAGTTCCCACCCTACGACTACTGATCAACTTTGGGGGGGGGGGGTGGATGTGTATGTGTGTGTGGGGGGGGGGGGTTCCACGAAGGGCCGTGTAGGGATCCGATTAGCGAGCGTAGAATTTAAAATTATTTTAAATACTGTACTATATCGCAAACAGCCCAAGTCCTGCAAGCAGCCCAAGTCCTGCAAACAGCCCAAGTCCTGCAAGCAGCCCAAGTCCTGCAAGCAGCCCAAGTCCTGCAAGCAGCCCAAGTCCTGCAAACAGCCCAAGTCCTGCAAGCAGCCCAAGTCCTGCAAGCAGCCCAAGTCCCGGCAAACAGCCCAAGTCCTGCAAGCAGCCCAAGTCCTGCAAACAGTCTACCTAGAATTTCTTCTTGGAAGGTGGAGGCTAACAAGATGGCGGTCAGTTTTTTTTTTTAATATGGAGAAGAAACAGGAACGTGAATTTCACGGTAAATCAACGATGAGAAATTGTGGATAAAATTAAATCACACTAACTTTAATCTGGTTCTTTCGGTTTTGTAAAGCACTTGCGATTGTGACGGTTTAATTAGATTTTATTATCAAACATTTCCAATTTCCGAAACAAACCGTTGTACGTGTCAAGTTTTATAATCTCGTACTTTCGCGAGCTAGTCATACGAGACTAGAATAAGCCGCCATCTTGTTCCCCCCCCCCCCCCCCCAGCGACGAAAGATATCCACTGCATGAAAGATTTATTCATGATTTATTAAGAAAAATTCTAGTCCATGTAAACGCTGAATTGGTTGGTGTAAGCGCTTTACAGTTGGAGCTGTTTCAGAATTCTCGTGACATTTTCTTGTCTACGAGATTTAGTAAAATCTTCGCTCTTTGATGTATAATTGTTGTCAACATATATCAATTCATAATCACAGCCACATGAAAGAGGAAAGAATGGGTCTTTTTTTCCACTCAATGTTCGGAACTCTATACTCTTTCAGAAATCCCATGATTTGAATTGAAAGGAAGGAATAATCCAGTTTTTGTGTGTGTGTGTGGGGGGGGGGGGAGAATCATCTCTGGGATGGAAACAAAATACGAGATCCTGGCGATAAAACTTGTACAAAAATTGTGAATTAACCAATTCCCTTGGTTGGTTATGTCCCTTGTTATGTCCCTTTAACAACAAATTTCAGTAAATATATTGTCCCGCATCGTGAGAAGCGTTTTATGTAGTGGTAGTTCGGTAGAGAGGGGACTAGGATTGTTTTCTATAATGCCCTGTAGTTTTTAACAAGACCCAGACTGCTTAGTACGCTCCACCAGTATGTGGAGCACGTCGCCCCCTTATAACGCCGGTTAGGATGTAACTCACTGGCTTGGTTGTAAAAGGCGAGGAGATGTGGTAGGATAAGGGGGTACTGGCAGTTGTGGTTGACTGGCACTCGTAGAGGCAATGTTCTCTAGGAGACGGTCATGTGAGTCCATTGAAGGTGCACATTCAACACTGATTTAGTCTACGGCTGTCTGATGTAATCTATGACTGTCTGGTTTATTCTATGGCTGTTTGATTTAGTCTGTGACTGTTTGGTTTAGTCTATGACTCTTTTAATTAGTCTACGACTCTTTGAATTATCTCCAAGCAATGAGGAGAACCTTAGCTTAGTTCACAATCCCTCTACTTCGATAAAGTGCTACAAATCAGGACCCTGCCTTCATTAGGCCATCAGTTCCCACCCTACGACTACTGATCAACTTTGGGGGGGGGGGGTGGATGTGTGTGTGTGTGGGGGGGGGGTTCCACGAAGGGCCGTGTAGGGATCCGATTAGCGAGCGTAGAATTTAAAATTATTTTAAATACTGTACTATATCGCAAACAGCCCAAGTCCCGGCAAACAGCCCAAGTCCCGGCAAACAGCCCAAGTCCCGGCAAACAGCCCAAGTCCCGGCAAACAGCCCAAGTCCCGGCAAACAGCCCAAGTCTCGGCAAACAGCCCAAGTCCCGGCGTTTCTCAAACTATAAATATCCTGGACATTTATAATTTAACACCAAATGGCAAGCGGCTACGGCCCATTATCATTGTTTTCCGTAGTCTGTGACATGAGAAACTGTTGGAAATCACTGAATTTTGTCAAATAGCAGTCGCCTAGTGGGCAGACCTGAAGTGGACGCTGTACTGACCTTAGAAGAGCATAGAATAGTTATCCTCTCTCTCTGTGTTGTGACACACTCTGGTAACTGCTCTGGATAAGAGGCTTGCGTGTATAACGGTTGGGAAAAGAACTCTCCAAGGAACGAAATCAAATTTAACGAGGACAACAGTAAGACCATCATCACAAAACGTGATAATTTTTAAAAAACGGCCATAAAAACAAGGTAAAAATATTCAACAAGCAGAACAACAGAACAAAAACAATGTCATGTACGATAAAAAGTTGCACATACAAAAAACACATAGTTTATAATGTCACTTATGTATTTACACATTTACATGTGAAAGTAAATCATTCGTAAACTCCTTGAGAAAAGCCTACACAAAAGTATAGAAGCTGTGGACCAAACATATGCTTTAGACATCCACGACTAAAATCTGAATGTGTTTGACCAATAATGGACATGATTATAAAAAAAAAAGTCAGCAGAAGGAAATAGACTTTGAGGAAGTAGTTGAAAGCTTGAGTTCCATGTAGTGCTGAAGTGAAGCGGATGAATATTTGCTTACCATCTTCTGTGACGTCGTCATCAAATAGTCCCTCTGCCACGAGGTAGGCCTCCAGTTCCTTGTGGAACAGCCTTATAACACTACCGCCCTGCGGGGGTAGAAACACAGAGATCAAGGACAGAAAGGATGACCTTCAAGTTATGACTTTGGTCACGGTGGTATCATCTTACAAAAATATATATATATATATATATATATATATATATTTCTGAACCTTAAGTGCCCAGGGCACATGGGGCTTCCAGAAGGGTTTTCCACAAATGCCTGTTCTTTGTCTTTCTTTCCGCTCTTGCCCAGGTGAGCCCTCTATTGCTCAACATCCGCTCTGTTGTTCTTCTCCATGTCTTTTTTGGTCTACGCTTCTGGCTGTGACATGTGCTCCGAATGACTGACAACTCACTACCAAAAATAGCACAAAGATGGACACCACAGGGATATATATATATATATATATATATATATATATATATATATATATATATATGTATATATATATATTAGACTGGTTAATGAAGGAGGCAACATCATGTAATCGCAGAGAATTACAATGGACACTCGACATTGTTCTGGAGGACCTTAACATTGCCGACGACATTTGTCTACTGCTAAGCAGGCACAAAGATATGCAAGATGAAATAAACAAGCTAACTCAGGATGTTAACAATATAAGATTAAAGATAAATTTAGGAAAGACAAAGTTAATGAAGCAAAATGTGAAAAACAGAAATGCACTGAGAGTAGATAACAAGCTAGTGGAGGAGGTCAACGAATGTGTATATTTTGGTAGTAGAGTAGTAGAAAATAGAGAGAGCACAGAGGACATCAACAGAAGACTTACTAGAGCAAACCAGGCTTTTGCAGTGCTGCAGACTATATGTATCTCTAAAAAAAAACTAAGTACGAAGATGAAAAACAGGATATTAAGAGTAATGCTCTAAGAGTACTACTCTATGGAAGTGAATGATGGAAAATCACCAAAACCATAGAAAACAAGTTGAATTCTTTCCAGACTAAATGTTTACGAAGAATTAGAAAAATACTTTGGCCAAACACCGTAAGAATTAACATCTTTTTGGCAGAAATGCTGATAAAGCCACTGACACCAATTACTGACGAAAGACGCTGGCGATGGTTGGGACATGTGCTCCGAATGACTGACAACTCACTACCAAAAATAGCACCAAGATGGACACCACAGGGGAACAGAAGTAAGGGTAGACCAAAGGAGACATGGAGAAGTACAACAGAAAGGATGTTCAGCAATAGAGGGCTCACCTGGGCAAGAGCAGAAAAAAAGGAAAAAAGGCAAAGGACAGGCATTTGTGGAAAACTCTTGCCGAACCCCCATGTGCGTTAGGCACTTAAAGTTCAGGTATGTATATATGTATATATTATCAGCAACCTCTTCGTTGTTATCCTTTGTGGTATCAGCAGCCACACCGTTGTTATACTTTGTTTTTTTTTTCAGCAAGTGTACTTCTTTTCACCTACTGCAGTTATCAGAATTCTTACTATTTTACATTCTTGCTCAGTTTCAGTAATCTTACTTTTTATCGAACACTGCTCATTCAACATCCTTGCTGTTAATCAGAAACTTCTGTTATTAGCAAGCTTCTTAATAAACAATGTAAGATTAAATCTTATGGTTTTGATATGAACGACATGGACAATAATATTATAAGACATCGTCATCTCTCAGAATGTTGGTACGTTTTAGTTGCACTTCTTCTCAAGTATGTAAATGGTTCAAGTTGTTTGTCATATGATTTAGACTAAAGGTGTTTGTCATTTGATTTAGAATAAATGTGTTTATCATTGTTTGTCATATGATGTAGATCAAATGTCTTTATCATATGACTTAGACTAAAGGTGGTTGTCATTTGATTTAAACTAAATGTTTTTGTTATTTGAATTAGATTGAAGGTGTTTGTCATGTCATTTAGACTAAAGGTATTTGTAATTTGATTCAGAATAAACGTGTCTGTCATTTGATTTAGACTAAAGGTGTTTGTCATTTGATGTAGGCTAAAGATGTCTTTCATTTGATTTAGACTAAAGGTATTTGTCATTTGATTTAGAGTAAAGGTGTTTGTTATTTGATTCAGACTAAATGTGTTTTTAATACAAACTGAACGTGTTTGTAACCTGATATCAGCTTAAATGTATTTGTAAAGTGTTTCTCTGAAGTGAAGGCAAACACTGACACAAGAATATTTCATGATCAAGAAACATGCAGTGACAGACATATCTGACTGCAGAGAAAGTGCTGCCATTTGTAAAATGTCTTTTGGTGGAGAAGACAGTAACAACGAAAACATCACATTTAGTGAATAATGTTGTTAATAAAATGTGATAGATTCTTCTTCTTCTTAGTTTTTTTTTTCCTATCTTCCTGGAACTTGCGAGTTTGATGCTTTTTTGCAGTCGACGCTATGAAGATGTTGAGGCAGAGCGTGGTATCGGATTGAGGAACAATTTTTTATAAATAGGAAACTACGAGGCTTTGGTACGGTAAAGTAAGAGAAGACAGTTTTGTAGGATTAGACCTGGAAAAAATCGTAGACAAAGCACTTTAGTGAGACGTGAGAGAAAGAAAAATCTTAGCCAACTTAGTTGGCTAAGTCGATAGTGCGCTGTTCTCTCGTGGCTAGACGGCTGCTCGTCCTACCAGAGTCCCGCGTTCGAGTCCCAGGTAATTCTCTTGTGATTTTTTTTTCTCTCACGTCTCACTAAAGTGCTTTGTCTACGATTTTTTCGACGTCTAATCCTACAAAATTTGTTCTCTTACTTTACGGTATCGGATTGAGAGCGGGTTAGGGCGGCTAATTTTTTAAGATCCTTGCCGCAGCTAAAAAGCAGGAGGGGGAGGGGGATGGGGTGTTCAATACTTCTTAAGCAGACTCCACCACCATGAGGACTATGGCGATCCCTTCCCAGATAGCCAGGCTAAGCCTGTTACTGTGTGGGGGGGGGGGTTAACAACGGAACGGTGAGACAGGGTCTTGATACACTGCTGGCGAGACTCTTCAAATGCCGCGCGTGGAGTGAAGCTCCTCCCGGTCAAGGAAGAAATGCGGAAAAGAAATAAAGGTTGCTGTGCGGTGCCGATGGGAAAAGTGGTGGAAAGGATAAAGTGGAGTTTAACCGGTATGTCCAGTAGTATCGCTACGAGAGCTATACATACCATGGCACCTCTGCTCTAGAGCCCGGCCACGTCCGAAATACACCTACACTGGTGAAATATGCCTAAACCGGCACACACCAGGGGTGGAACTTGATGGCTAGACTTGTCATGCCATCTCCGCTCTAGAGGTCGGTAACGCCTGATAAACACCCATACTGGTGAATTTTGCCTAAACCGGCTCATACCAGGGGTGAATCTTGAAGGTTATGCATGTCACAGTACCTCTGCTCTAGAGGTCGGTCTCGTCCCAAACACGCCCATACTAGGATAATGCCTAAACCGGCTCAACCCAGGGGTAGAAGTCACTAGTGGCGAGGATTCGTCCTCCTGGACAAAAGCTCCATCCTGGTCACAACTAGGAAGGGTAGCGGCCACGACCGCAAAATGCTGAAGTCGGAGACACTGGACCAGGGAAGTCTAGATAGGCAACCACCTCTCACCCGGCAGGGATATTTGCGTATCCTAATCACGCTGAGGTTTTCCGCTGAGAAAGTCCAACTCTGGACTGGATGGGCAACCACCTCTCACCCGGCGGTGATACACGGGTATCTCAAAACACGTCGAGGTTTTCCGGTGAGAAAGTCCAACTCTGGCCTGGGTGGGCTACCGCCTCTCACCCAGCGGGGATGCACTGATATCCTAAACACGTCGAGGTCTTCCGGTGAGAAAGTCCAACCCTAGACTAAACTGGTGCAATGGAAACCACGGTGTCACGCAATCCCGCTTCCGAGACCCACCAAGAATACAGGCTAAAGCCCTGTGATACTCTGAACCCCTTGTGGTCCTCTCGTGGATCTAGTGTGGTCTTTTCGGGGACCACACAGGGGACCACGGGACCTAACGAGGACCACAGGCGTGATTTCAGTAGGATCACAGTGCGGTTTTTGGTGGTAGAAGCGAACGAAGAAGAAGAAGAAGAAGAAGAGGGTCTTGATCAGCTATGGTTCCTTAACTCTGAAGCTAGCATGTCGGTAACGAGTTCTGCTATACGGGACAGCCTCCTCCCCCCCCCCCCCAACAACACCACCCCCTCAACTACAGAGATCCAACGTGATTAATGAGTGAATAATATGCTAGCGAATTTCTGTGAAAATGATGTGAAATTCCAGAAAATGTGTGTTTTCTTTCTCGTAACAGGAGAAAAGGAAAAAAAAAAAGCGATATCACTTGTATTTTAGCGACTGCGTAACTGAATCTCCACCTCACGATTGTGTGCGTAATCGATTTACACTGCGTGACTTTTGTGCGTGTGATTGCTATACTGCGCATAATTAGGTGGGGCTGATTGTGGCGGTGATGCTCGTGTGCCTCAAATACCGTGCGTGATGGAGGGATTGTTCGGAGCAGTGTTTAACTGTGTGCGCAGATGAGTGGGTTCTTCTGCTCTGAATAACTCAGCTGGGGTCTGTGACTAAAAGTCCATTGAGTCTGTAGCTCAAGCCCCGTGACTAAAGTCGGTGTGGAGTCTGTGACTCTTCAAGTCCGTGGAGTCTATGACTCAAGTCCGTCGGGCCTGTGACTCAAGTCCTCTGAACCTGTAGCTGAAGTCCTTTAAGCCTGTGACAAGTCCATGGAGTCTGCGACTCAAGTCCATGGAGTCTGTGACTCAAGTCCATGGAGTCTGTGACTCAAGTCCATGGAGTCTGTGACTCGAGTTAATAGAACCTGCTACTCTGTTTTTCTATTCAGTAACAAGACGAGATCTGAAATAGTCTTCTTCTTCTTCTTCCTCTTCTTCTTCCTCTTCTTCTTCTTCTTCTTCTTTCTCCTCCTCCTCCTCCTCCTCCTCTTCTTCTTCTTCTTCTTCTATTTGTTGCCTTCTTTCATCAGTTTCCTAAGCATGCTGATGGTAACCTCAAAGAATCCTATCGTCAGCAGGAGTTCTTCAGCCCTGGTTCACGGCTTTTCAGTCCACGCTCCTTTCCTGGAGTAAGGTTCGGATTATTAACTCTTAAATCAACAAGCAAAATCCAGGACAGACAAACATTTTTTTGTTTGTAAATATATATATATATATATATATATATATATAATCACTCATATAATGTGACGTCATTGCCTCTTTTTATCGTCTGGGGTAGTTTAAAAATGTGAATTCGCGAATACGGTACAAAAGAATTATACGTGTCTTACTTTTATTTTGTGTTTTTTTTTTTAAATTCCTTTAAATGGCTCATGGTTGTCTAGATGTTATGTTCGAGTAGAAAGTTTAAGTTTGGAGGGTATATATAGAAAGTTTATGTTTATAGGATACACACATATATATATGTATATATAATATATATAAATGTTAGGTTTATAGCATACATATATAGAGAGAGAACGTTTAGGCTTTTTAGGATATGTATAGAAACTTTACGTTTGCAGGATAAGTACATAAATTTACATTTGTAGGATATATACATATATATATATATATATAGAAAATTTAGGTTTGCAGGATATATATATATATATATATATATATATATATATATAATTAGATTTGTAGGATATGTGTAGAAAGTTTAGGTTTGCAGGATATTTCTGGAGCTATAAGAAAGCCTTAATACATGCAAAGTGGGATCTAAGAGGATTTTTGTAGAGGAATTCGCATCCCAGTGTCTTTGAATGTTAACCATACCCGTACGTGGGTTACGTTTAGTGAAAGTGATGAAAATGTTACTACTGGTGATGAATGGCTGTAGGTGTTCAGGAGCCGCGTTAGCGCAGTGGATTAGTCACTCGCTCCCCGACCAGGCACCTCGGTTTAGATCTTGCTCACAAAAACTCAAAAGGATTCACCTAGCCTCAAGGAAAAAGAAATATCTGGGTACCAGGGTTAACGCTCTGGGAACGAAGAGGAATGACGCCGCTAGCTACGGAGTTCGGGCTGATGGCGACACTAGTTTCTGGTCAACTGCGGACTAGACAGCAGAGCACTTATGGATTGACCGCGTGCAATGACGCTTGTTCACAACTCATACCTTTGCCTGTAGGTTTCCCTGACGTTCTTTGGTTTCTGCTGACAATCATAAAAAATAAGGGTGATGATCTTCAACTAAGTGCCATGCCGTGTGGCGTAGGCGATCATTTCTCTCCACAATTCCGTCTTTTGCGTTGATTATGAGATCCACAGGTGACTTTCTTCCTAGCCACATTGAGAGCCCATCCAGTAACTTCTCTCTCTGTCTTCCTCTATCTCTTCTTCCCTCAATTTTTTCAGTTCCTGCAGTGTGTTCCAATTTTCCTCTTCTCAGGAAATGTCCTATAAATCTCGCTTGTCTGCCTCTGATCTTTGCTATAATCTGACTCCTGCCTCTCTTAAGACTTCTTCATTGGTTTTCGTGGCTGTCCATGGTATCTTCAACATCCTTCTTATGAACCACATTTCTATGGCCTCCATTTCTCGCTGTACTCTCTTATTCATGGACCATGCTTCACATCCATAAAAGAAAATTGGCTCGATGTAACATTTAAGTACTCGGAATCTTGTTCCCACTGTTGAATTTTTTTTCTTTTTGTTTGTTTGTTTTTTGTTTTTGAAAAATTTCATCTTTTTTAAAGACGGGTCCACAACGCTAAGGGACCACATCAAACTTAGCTCCTTTTTATAATGTTCTAACACAGCGCTCTTCTTGTTTTTTTTATGGGACGCCGAGATGAAGTGAGGTTTTAATAGGGCTACACTTTACTGGTCCTGGTGATGAGGCACATGACCTCTGCTGCCAACAAATGACCATCAAGCGTTGTTTATGGAAAAAAAAAATTCTAATTCTTCGCCACAAAGCGAAAAGTTAAGGTGAAACCCCCGTTTCCATGTCATTAAAGCCGTACCTCTATGACCTTCGGCACGAGAAAGTGTGAAGATGTCAGTATCACGCCTGGCCGCATTTACCTCCCCAGATTTCCCTGGGACCCATTTTTAGAGGCTCTGGAGGTCTTTTCTTGATATGGGGGTACCAGAAAAAAAACCCCACTGCTGGGACTTGAACCCGAAACCACCGGACTAGTAGACTGAGCGCATAACCACTCAGCCAACAAGACTAACCAGACTAACCGAAGCTTTAGAGAAAATCCTGAAATATCTGCTATCCTAAATATCTATGATAAAGGAAATTGCATTGCTGAAAGTAAGTAATAAATTAAAAATAACAAATACTTGGCTCAATATATATTACTTAAATTATATTTAGTAAAAGATAAAGCCAATAAGCAAGTGTCTCCATAAACAGAACGTGACATTAAACGGGAGGTGAGAAAGGAAATTAGTGCACACAGTGCATTAATTAACATAATAATTGCGGTGAAAGTTGATAATTAATGTGGACGTGAACACAGTGCGCTTTGTGGCTGGGGGATAGTTCAGTGTTAAATTTAACAAAATTGTGTTCAGATTTAACAAAAGTGCGTCCAGATTTAACAAAACTGTGTTAGATTTAACAAATGCGTGTTCAGATTTAACAAAATTGTGTTAGATGTAACAAAATTAATGCAAAATGTTGCTCATATTTAGCCACGTCTCTTGTGAGCACTGTGCGATAGTTAAGCAGTGTTTGAGACGGGAGATAAAAAAGTTTGAGAACAATGAGATATATCTTACTTGGATGCTCTATGATATTTTATAGGGGAAAAGAAATGTGAAAGATACATGTCAAAATAGATGCAAAAACTATGAGTATTATGTTAGTGTCATAAATGTCACAATATGTATTGGTTATGAAGACCATTAGCGTTTCAAAGAAGCATAAAATCTATTTTGATGATGATAATGATAATGATGATGATGACTGCTCGACTTGTCATAGAAGATGGTTTTCAAGCAGAATGATGTCAGTTATCTGGTGAACGCTGCCAGGCATCGTATTGTTGTGCGCCTTCTCCCACATCTGGTTCTAGAAATATTAAGATTGCATAACCGGCCACAGTAGTAACAAATAATGTTCGTGTTGCCGGCATCCAGCCTCTTTACGTTTGCGTTGTTTGTCGCTCCGAATTTGGCCTGCAGTTCCTAATCAAATAACAAAGCTTAACATGCGCTGATTCACTCTTCGCGCGGTACGGTCTTATACCAGTTCTTCTTACTCCTCGTATCTGATAGAAAAGAAAACAATCCCACTGATGCCTTAAAAATATTCCTGTACATCTGTTTGGGTCTATCTCGTGGCCTTGTTCTCCTTGCCGAAGTTCCATCACAAATATTTGCTTATTGTGCTGACAGATCAAGTAAAATACGGCCACTAACACCGTATCCCTATGTGCCTCTAAGGCATGACAGGATTACTTTTACATTTACTTTATACGATTGCCATCCATTCTTGCTACCTGTCGCCACCTTTTTCATCTTTTGTTGCTTTGTTGTATCGTCTTGGGTGGGAGTTTAGCACGCTGCAGATGACAAAACTGGTTACTCCCCTTTCTTATTTGATGATCGTTATTTTGCACAAAAATCCAGCGGAAACAGACGCCGTTAATATTTTGATTTGTGTGGAGAAAATATAGAATTCTCCCATATGTACGTAGTTTTCAGTTTTCAGTACTAGGTTCTCGGTATCACCGCGAACGAGATACTCCCATAATGGCTCCACCACCTGTGTCAGTGAATATCGCACAGAATTTTCATCGATGGCCCTTCGCGTCAGTTCTTGATGATGAGCCACCCAGTAAGGACGCCATTTTCTTTTTCAAATGCGAAACGAGTCAGCGTCTCTCTCAGCACGAACTCCGTAGCTAAGGCGCCAAGTCGAACCAGGACACAAAAAGACCATCACAGTTCACCACAGGCCAGGCAAACATAGCTAAGACTCGTCATTGCTGTTCATGCGAAGTTCACAGCTCATAGCGGTGCCATAGCACTCAACTCAGCCGCTCGGCGCACAGAACCGACCTCCATTTTTAAAGCAGTGACGACACTGTTGCTCATTTGACACGTCTGTGTGTACTTGTCTGCAGCACACTCGGTCAAACAGCGAAGAGCCAACACAGGACACAAGAACTTTTAACCAGCAGCGCAGAAATCCAGCTCCAAATATCATAACAATCGGAGTGTCGCTTGTGAGAGCATGAAACGGTCAAATGCGACCTACCGCCATTGCTGAACTTTCACGCAGCCATGATCATGGAAGTATCTACTTACTTTATCCTTCCTCTTGTAACGTCAGTCTGCGTTTTCGGGCCATATGACTAGACTCGGTGATGCTCCTGTCGTAATTCTTGAGTGCTTCTAACTCCATCTATCCATCTTTCCCGACGTCTTCCTCTTGAGTGCTTCTAACTCCATCTATCCATCTTTCCCGACGTCTTCCTCTTGAGTGCTTCTAACCCCATCTATCCATCTTTCCCGACGTCTTCGTCTTGAGTGCTTCTAACCCCATCTATCCATCTTTCCCGACGTCTTCGTCTTGAGTGCTTCTAACTCCATCTATCCATATTTCCCGACGTCTTACTCTTGATGTAGATCTTTGTTTGAAGGACCTCGCGGCTGGCTGTATGTGCTTTATTCTCATTGAATGCCCAGACCACATAATTCTTTGATTCTCTTTGTATTGTAACCATAGTTTAGTTCCTAGAAATTATCTTATATCGCTATTTCTTAGCCTATTCTTCCTAGTGACGTTTGCTGTTTCTCTAAGACAGCTCATTTCACATTTAGATATTTTGTTTTTGCCGTTTCCTGGTTAGTGCTAATGTTTGGCACTGATAGCACAAGGTCGATATAGATATGCTATTAATTAGTTGTCTCTTGGTTTCGAGTGGTATGGTAGGGTGAGAAAGCAGCGGGGATAGCTGGTATGTAATGGCTTTTGCTCTTTGTGTTCCAACAATAATTTCCCTGTCATGCTTCCCATCTTCTATAAACATACATCCAAGACACATGAACTCATCAACTTGTTGGATTTTGTTGCCCTCGATACAGATGTTCAAGTGATGTGGGTTTATCCCACCAGGCCGATACGGTAGCCGTGAAGGCTACCCCGGATCACCCCTGAAAACTGTTTCAAGGGATCACTCCGCTGAATCTGCGGCAGCCCTAGCAAGCCGACAGCGGGGTTTTCTCTTGCTTAAGCAAAAAGTGAATGAGTTAATGTTTGCAGACGACCTGTGCATAATGATTAATGATCTGAAAAAGCTTACAAGATCATATGGAAAATCTCTATCACAGTTGATCGTGAAAGTTAAGTTGAAAAAAAAACAACAGCTTAGTTTTAGAGATTATACGTATAGTTTTTTGTGTGTGTGCATTATACATAAGATACAGATGTACAGTTATTTTATGTAATAACACTGCTACAGCAGAGTGTACAAACAAATTGTTAGCTGACATATTTAGATGTGTTATTATTGCTAATATTGATGTACGGGTTATGATATAGTACATGTAAGCACAGATATAAAATCCACAGTCATATGTCTTTGAGATGCTGCGTCAAACCTTAATGTATTTTGGGAACGCCGACAAACCTTTCTGAAATAAGATAACAGTTAGAGAAACAGGTGACTCCAGCCTCGCTGAAGATTGATGGGATGATTAAAATTGATGTAACGAATAAACAAAATACGAAACAAGTATATGTATACAAAAATTCCTGTTTTTAAAATTTCAGTTTACCTTCATTATTATTTGTTCTATATTTTTGATGTTTTAAATATTTTTTTCTTTACTATTAACTTCTGTTCTCCAAATTGGTTTACTTTTTTTGGTTGTAACATAATATAACATACATAACACAATACAACATAACGTACCAAAACGTAGCGTAACGAAACATACCATGTCATGACACAATAAAACGCAACATAACATAATATAGCATAACATAACATAATCCTGCAAATCAGAACTGCATGAAGTGTAACATTAATATAAGCACTTGGGTGAACTGGACTATACTCATCAGAATATGAACTGAACTATACTCATCAGAATATGAACTGAACTATACTCATCAGAAGATTAACTGAACTATACTCATCAGAATATGAACTGAACTATATTCATCAGAAGATTAACTGAACTATACTCATCAGAAGATTAACTAAACTATACTCATCAGAATATGAATTGAATTATACTCATCAGGAGATTAACTGAACTATACTCATCAGAATATGAACTGAACTATACTCATCAGAACATGAACTAAACTATACTCATCAGAAACTATACCCTGATGATCAAACACTAGATACCTACGTTATCCTGTCAAGAATTTCATTAATTATTTCCTGTAAAGCTTCATACATTCACACAAATGAATGAAACTCTAAGCACACAAAAGACAGATGAATTTACCTTCACGAAAAGGTCAAGTTCCGGATTCTCTTTGCAAAACCTGACAAGTGTGAATCCAGATCTGTCCACCCCGAGGTTAAGTTCAGATCTAAAAGTTACAGAAATTCACTTGAGATTAGAGAAAATCGTCCATAAAGTCTAGAGTATAGAAAACGAATTCTTATACTCTTAATTCCATCACTCTTAAGTCAAGACTTATAAAAAAAAAGTTTTTGATGGAAGAAGCTGAATTTTATAGCAAGAGTTGACATCATAAAGACTACAAGAACTGTACAGTTTGCATCGATCCGCAAGTTGTAGCTTAGTCAAATTTAGTATCTGACACTTTTGTCGGAGGAAACTGCCTCTGGAAAGAGAAAACGTGATCAACTGCATCGGATCACTGATTTGTGATGTACCTAACAGCAGGCTATTGTGCCGCTTCACCCCGTTGAAAGAGGTAAGACTGGATGTTAGAATTTGTTTCTTGGCTTCACATCAGAACTATAATAAAAGTATATAACCCACTCTCTATCCGGAATGGTACAAGTACTTCAAGATGATCACGGAGTCCTTGAAGTTAGTTCAAAATTAACCAACGAAGAAGAAGAGAGAGCTTTCATGATACGAAGCGAAGTTTTTCACTCATAGTTGAAGTGAAGTTACTCATTCACTCTAAGACAAATTCCTCACTCAAAGTTAAAGTGAAATTTCTCGCTCAAAGTTGAAGTGAAGGTATTTACTCACTCAAAGTTGAAGTGAAGTTACTCACTCAGTGTTGAAGTGTAGCTACTTACTCACTCCAAGTGGAAATGCAGTTACTCACTCAAAGGTGAAGTGGAATTACTCTCCCAAAGTTTGAAACTGCTCACTCAAGTCTAAAGTGAAGTTACTCATTCACTCAAATATGAACTCAAGTTACACACGAACTGAAAATTGAAGTGAAGTTACTCACTCAAAGTTGAAGTGTAGCTACTTACTCACTCCATGTGGAAATGCAGTTGCTCACTCAAAAGTGAAGTGGAATTACTCTCCCAAAGTTTGAAACTGCTCACTCAAGACTAAAGTGAAGTTACTCATTCACTCAAATATGAACTCAAGTTACACACGAACTGAAAATTGAAGTGATGCTACTCACCCAAAGTGGAAGTGATCAATCTGGAAGCCGGCACTGGCGTGAAAGAAGTGACCCGGAGATTTGATGCTCTCGAAGACAATCTGGTCGTAGATCTGGACCTGGACAAGCATTTCAGAGTGGCATATGAGTGGGAATGACTAGTGTAAGAATGGTGGAGGGGGGAACTTGTATAAGAGTGGTGAATGACTAGTCTAAGAGTGGGGGAACTTGTATAAGAGTGGTGAATGACTAGTCTAAGAGTGGGGGAACTTGTATAAGAGTGGTGAATGACTAGTCTAAGAGTGGGGGAACTTGTATAAGAGTGGTGAATGACTAGTCTAAGAGTGGGGGCACTTGTATAAGAGTGCTGAATGAAAGAATGGGGGGCACTTGTATGAGAGTGGTGAGTGACTAGTGTAAGAATGGTGGGACACTTGCATAATAGTGCTTTGTGACTAGTGTAAGAGTGATGTGGGTGGTGTCAGAGTGTTTGTATCATTGGTGTAAGGGTGTGTGATTGGCGAAGAGTGATAGGACAATGTGTCAGACTAGTGTGTGAATGGTGTAAGAGCAATGTGGTTTGTGCAAGAATGTTTGTGGGTCTGGTGTAATGGTATGTAACGGCCGTAAGAGTTGTGTGTGACTAGTTCAAGAGTGTTAAATGTGGTGTGTGAAGTGGTTGTACTAGCGGTGAGTGACTGGTTGTATGAGTGGTGTGTGGACTGGTTGTACGAGTGGTGAGTGGACTGGCTGTACAAATGGTGTGTGGAGTGGTTGTATGAGTGATGTGTGGACTGGTTGTACGAGTGGTGTGTTGACTAGTTGTATGTGGTGTGTGACTGGTTGTATCAGTGGCGTGTGGACTGGTTGTAGGATTGGTGCGCGACTAATTACATGAGTGGTGTGTGGACTGGTTGTACGAGTGGTGTATGGACTGGTTGTACGTGTGGTGTGTGGACTGGTTGTACGAGTGGTGCGTGGACTGGTTGTACGAGTGCTGTGTGGACTGGTTATACGAGGGGTGTGTGGACTGGTTGTGCGAGTGCTGTGTGGACTGGTTGTACGAGTGCTGTGTGGACTGGTTGTAAGAGGGGGGTGTGGACTGGTTGTACGAGTGGTGTGTGGACTGGTTGTACGAATGCTGTGTGGACTGGTTATACGAGGGGGGGGTGTGGACTGGTTGTACGAGTGCTGTGTGGACTGGTTATACGAGTGGTGCGTGGACTGGTGTACGAGGGGGGTGTGGACTGGTTGTACGAGGGGGGTGTGGACTGGTTATACGAGGGGGGTGTGGACTGGTTGTACGAGTGCTGTGTGGATGGTTGTACGAGGGGGGTGTGGACTGGTTATACGAGGGGTGTGTGGACTGGTTATACGAGGGGGGGTGTGGACTGGTTGTACGAGTGCTGTGTGGACTGGTTGTACGAGTGCTGTGTGGACTGGTTGTACGAGGGGGGTGTGGACTGGTTGTACGAGTGGTGTGTGGACTGGTTGTACGAGTGGTGTGTGGACTGGTTGTACGAGTGGTGCGTGGACTGGTTGTACGAGGGGTGTGTGGACTGGTTGTACGAGTGCTGTGTGGACTGGTTGTAAGAGTGGTGTGTAGACTGGTTGTACGAGGAGTGTGTGGACTGGTTGTACGAGTGGTGTGTGGACTGGTTGTAAGAGGGGTGTGTGGACTGGTTGTAAGAGGGGTGTGTGGACTGGTTATACGAGTGGTGTGTGGACTGGTTGTACGAGGGGTGTGTGGATTGGTGGAAAACCTTCGCCTAAAAGGGTGACCAAACCTTACCACGAGGAGTGAGCATTTCGTTATTGTGCAGACATCACCTTTCTATTACCACCTCCCCCTCCCCAATCCCCTTCCCCGTCTTATTTTAGTCTATCTTAAAACAAAGATTAATAAAACCACTTACCACCTCCCCCTCCGACTTGACCTTGTACTGTGGCAGAATGCGGAACTGGGCGTTCTTGGCATTGAACTCCTGCAAGGTTATCTGTTGACGCACAAGGGGGAGAGATATGGAAGATAAACAGTCAGTAGAACGGAAGACAGACATATACAAGTAATATAAACAGGTAAAGACCAGTGGAATGGAAGACAGATATGTATAAGTATAAACAGGTAACGGTCAGTAGAACAGAAGACAGATATATAAAAGTATAAATAGGTAAAGATCAGTAGAACAGAAGACAGATATATAAAAGTATAAATAGGTAAAGATCAGTAGAACAGAAGACAGATATATAAAAGTATAAATAGGTAAAGATCAGTAGAACAGAAGATATATATATATATATATATATATATATATATAAAAGTATAAACAGGTAACGATCAGTAGAACAGAATACAGATATATAAAAGTATAAACAGGTAAAGATCAGCAGAACAGAAAACAAATATATAAAAGTATAAACAGGTAAAGATCAGTAGAACAGTAGACAGATATATAAAAGTATAAACAGGTAACGATCAGTAGAACAGAAGACAGATACATAGAAGTATACATAAGTATCGATTAGTAGAACAGAAGACAAATGTATAGAAGCATAAACCGGTAACGATCAGTAGAATAGAAGACACATATATAGAAAAATAAACAAGTAACGATCAGTAAACCAGAAGACAGATGTATAGAAGTATAAACAGGTAACTGTATAGAAGTATAAACAGGTAACTGTATAGAAGTATAAACAGGTAACAGTCAGTGGAACAGAAGTCAAATACACACAATAATTAGTGTATAAGTATAAAACTATACACGAAGCACTGCAGTAAAGCTGTGATACCAAAATGTATATACTAGGAAAAAAGTAGGAACAGCTTTATTACAAAGTTGTGACGTTTGGGCGTGAGCCTTAATAGTAGAAAAACAAACAGGACGAAGAAATAGAGAGAGGAGAGTATAGATTCACATGAGTGCTATGTTAAAAAAAGATAGAGCACTTAGCGGTAACTTGTAAGAAGATGTGGCTTGTCCGACGCTTGTTCAGAAATAACAATCTTATCCACCCCTATTAGCAAGCGTGAGCCAAATCTTAAGGACGTCCTCGTCCACAGCTACTTGAAGCGGAACCATACATATGTTGGCACCAGAAAATGTAACCGCCCCCCGCTGTGCTACTTGCTCTGTAGTCTGGGAAACGAAAACAATCACCTTTTCCAAAATCATCCGTGCTCTCCTTGAGAGATTCACATGCGAGTCCCGTAATGTGATATATGTCATCGTATGAAAAAGATTCAGGACAAGGTATATTGGTGAGACTTGCCTCAGATTAGGGGGCCGCATGCAGAAACATCTGTACGATATCGCCCAGCATGCTTCAAAACCAGTCCCGAATCATTTCAGTAGCCCCAACCACAAAGGTAAATCTGATTTTCTGGTAACAGCCATCAAACAATGTCATGCAGATGACACAAGCCGCCTATCGCTTGAGAACCGCTATATTCAGGATTATGGGACGCCGGAACCACACGGTTTGAACTCGTTAGTCAGCTACGCCTAACATTCTCCTCTTCAAAAATCATAATCCCTCTCCATTAAGCTACGCTCCCTCTCACTTGTTACACATATTTCAGAACCTCCTCACAGCATCAATTTACAACCCCTCTACTCCACGTATAACCATCTATTTCACTTTCTCCTGGCTAGGTTAAAATTGTATCACTCTCTCTCTCTACTCAACGGTTTCCCCACCCACCACCCTCAGTTACGACCCACCTATCACGCACCACAATTCTCCATTTAAACATTCTCTACGCTCCACCATGCCCATTTCTGAACAAGCGTCGGACAAGCCACATCATCTTACAAGTTACAGCTAAGTGCTCTATTCATTATTATTAAAACATAGCATTCATGTGAATCTATACTTTATCTCCTTTCAATTTCTAAGTATAAACAGGTAAAGATCAGTAGAACAGTAGACAGATATATAAAAGTATAAACAGGTAACAATCAGTGGAACAAAATACAGATATATAAAAGTATAAACAGGTAAAGACCAGTAGAACAGTAGACAGATATATAAAAGTATAAACAGCTAACGATCAGTAAAACAGAAAACAAATATATAAAAGTATAAACAGGTAAAGATCAGCAGAACAGTAGACAGATATATAAAAGTATAAACAGGTAACGATCAGTAAAACAGAAGACAGATACATAGAAGTATACATAAGTATCGATTAGTAGAACAGAAGACAAATGTATAGAAGCATAAACCGGTAACGATCAGTAGAATAGAAGACACATATATAGAAAAATAAACAAGTAACGATCAGTAAACCAGAAGACAGATGTATAGAAGTATAAACAGGTAACTGTATAGAAGTATAAACAGGTAACTGTATAGAAGTATAAACAGGTAACTGTATAGAAGTATAAACAGGTAACTATAGAAGTATAAACAGGTAACTGTATAGAAGTATAAACAGGTAACAGTCAGTGGAACAGAAGTCAAATACACACAATAATTAGTGTATAAGTATAAAACTATACACGAAGCACTGCAGTAAAGCTGTGATACCAAACTGTATATACTAGGAAAAAAGTAGGAACAGCTTTATTACAAAGTTGTGACGTTGGGCGTGAGCCTTAATAGTAGAAAAACAAACAGGACGAAGAAATAGAGAGAGGAGAGTATAGATTCACATGAGTGCTATGTTAAAAAAGATAGAGCACTTAGCGGTAACTTGTAAGAAGATGTGGCTTGTCCGACGCTTGTTCAGAAATAACAATCTTATCCACCCCTATTAGCAAGCGTGAGCCAAATCTTAAGGACGTCCTCGTCCACAGCTACTTGAAGCGGAACCATACATATGTTGGCACCAGAAAATGTAACCGCCCCCCGCTGTGCTACTTGCTCTGTAGTCTGGGAAACGAAAACAATCACCTTTTCCAAAATCATCCGTGCTCTCCTTGAGAGATTCACATGCGAGTCCCGTAATGTGATATATGTCATCGTATGAAAAAGATTCAGGACAAGGTATATTGGTGAGACTTGCCTCAGATTAGGGGGCCGCATGCAGAAACATCTGTACGATATCGCCCAGCATGCTTCAAAACCAGTCCCGAATCATTTCAGTGGCCCCAACCACAAAGGTAAATCTGATTTTCTGGTAACAGCCATCAAACAATGTCATGCAGATGACACAAGCCGCCTATCGCTTGAGAACCGCTATATTCAGGATTATGGGACGCCGGAACCACACGGTTTGAACTCGTTAGTCAGCTACGCCTAACATTCTCCTCTTCAAAAATCATAATCCCTCTCCGTTAAGCTACGCTCCCTCTCACTTGTTACACATATTTCAGAACCTCCCCACAGCATCAATTTACAACCCCTCTACTCCACCTATAATCATCTATTTCACTTTCTCCTGGCTAGGTTAAAATTGTATCACTCTCTCTCTCTACTCAACGGTTTCCCCACCCACCACCCTCAGTTACGACCCACCTATCACACACCACAATTCTCCATTTAAACATTCTCTACGCTCCACCATGCCCATTTCTGAACAAGCGTCGGACAAGCCACATCGTCTTACAAGTTACAGCTAAGTGCTCTATTCATTATTATTAAAACATAGCATTCATGTGAACCTATACTTTATCTCCTCTCAATTTCTTCGTCCAGTGTGTTTTTCTATGATTAAGGTTCACGCCGAAACGTCACAACTTTTAGTCGTTAAGTAATAAAGCTGCTCCTACTTGTTTCCTAGTTTATACACAGAAGATAGATACAGAATGGATGGATGGATGGATTGATGGATATGTGGATGGATGGATGGATTGCATAGACCTGAAAATGCAAACCAACACACAAACAATCATACCAACATAAACAAGTAACGATCAGTAAAACAGAAAACAAATATATAAAAGTATAAACAGGTAACTATAGAAGTATAAACAGGTAACTATAGAAGTATAAACAGGTAACTATAGAAGTATAAACAGGTAACAATCAGTGGAACAAAATACAGATATATAAAAGTATAAACAGGTAAAGACCAGTAGAACAGTAGACAGATATATAAAAGTATAAACAGCTAACGATCAGTAAAACAGAAAACAAATATATAAAAGTATAAACAGGTAAAGATCAGTAGAACAGAAGACAGATATATAAAAGTATAAACAGCTAACGATCAGTAAAACAGAAAACAAATATATAAAAGTATAAACAGGTAAAGATCAGCAGAACAGTAGACAGATATATAAAAGTATAAACAGGTAACGATCAGTAAAACAGAAGACAGATACATAGAAGTATACATAAGTATCGATTAGTAGAACAGAAGACAAATGTATAGAAGCATAAACCGGTAACGATCAGTAGAATAGAAGACACATATATAGAAAAATAAACAAGTAACGATCAGTAAACCAGAAGACAGATGTATAGAAGTATAAACAGGTAACTGTATAGAAGTATAAACAGGTAACTGTATAGAAGTATAAACAGGTAACTGTATAGAAGTATAAACAGGTAACTATAGAAGTATAAACAGGTAACTGTATAGAAGTATAAACAGGTAACAGTCAGTGGAACAGAAGTCAAATACACACAATAATTAGTGTATAAGTATAAAACTATACACGAAGCACTGCAGTAAAGCTGTGATACCAAACTGTATATACTAGGAAAAAAGTAGGAACAGCTTTATTACAAAGTTGTGACGTTTGGGCGTGAGCCTTAATAGTAGAAAAACAAACATGACGAAGAAATAGAGAGAGGAGAGTATAGATTCACATGAGTGCTATGTTAGAAAAAGATAGAGCACTTAGCGGTAACTTGTAAGAAGATGTGGCTTGTCCGACGCTTGTTCAGAAATAACAATCTTATCCACCCCTATTAGCAAGCGTGAGCCAAATCTTAAGGACGTCCTCGTCCACAGCTACTTGAAGCGGAACCATACATATGTTGGCACCAGAAAATGTAACCGCTCCCCGCTGTGCTACTTGCTCTGTAGTCTGGGAAACGAAAACAATCACCTTTTCCAAAATCATCCGTGCTCTCCTTGAGAGATTCACATGCGAGTCCCGTAATGTGATATATGTCATCGTATGAAAAAGATTCAGGACAAGGTATATTGGTGAGACTTGCCTCAGATTAGGGGGCCGCATGCAGAAACATCTGTACGATATCGCCCAGCATGCTTCAAAACCAGTCCCGAATCATTTCAGTGGCCCCAACCACAAAGGTAAATCTGATTTTCTGGTAACAGCCATCAAACAATGTCATGCAGATGACACAAGCCGCCTATCGCTTGAGAACCGCTATATTCAGGATTATGGGACGCCGGAACCACACGGTTTGAACTCGTTAGTCAGCTACGCCTAACATTCTCCTCTTCAAAAATCATAATCCCTCTCCATTAAGCTACGCTCCCTCTCACTTGTTACACATATTTCAGAACCTCCTCACAGCATCAATTTACAACCCCTCTACTCCACGTATAACCATCTATTTCACTTTCTCCTGGCTAGGTTAAAATTGTATCACTCTCTCTCTCTACTCAACGGTTTCCCCACCCACCACCCTCAGTTACGACCCACCTATCACGCACCACAATTCTCCATTTAAACATTCTCTACGCTCCACCATGCCCATTTCTGAACAAGCGTCGGACAAGCCACATCATCTTACAAGTTACAGCTAAGTGCTCTATTCATTATTATTAAAACATAGCATTCATGTGAATCTATACTTTATCTCCTTTCAATTTCTTCGTCCTGTGTGTTTTTCTATGATTAAGGCTCACGCCGAAACGTCACAACTTTTAGTCGTTAAGTAATAAAGCTGCTCCTACTTGTTTCCTAGTTTATACACAGAAGATAGATACAGAATGGATGGATGGATGGATTGATGGATATGTGGATGGATGGATGGATTGCATAGACCTGAAAATGCAAACCAACACACAAACAATCATACCAACATACAAGCTAATGAACTTTGAATTCAAAGGGTGAAAAATTGGACGCAGGACGGTCCCAAATTCTATATTTTATTTTTCTACTGTCATTTTCTTGTCTTAATCTAGTACAAAGAAACAGACACACAGACAGATAAAGATAGACAGTTACTACACATAGATAGATAGATAGATAGATAGATAGATAGATAGATAGATAGATAGATAGATAGATAGATAGATAGATAGATAGATAGATAGATAGATAGATAGATAGATAGATAGATAAATAGATAGATACAATTCAGAAGATTTATGGAGAGAAGCAGACCTTAGATTTTATCTCATCCCCACACACCCACACGCTTTTCCTCACCTTCCCTACTCTCTTACACACACCCACACGCTCTATCTCACCTTCTCTACTCTCTCTAACACACCCACATACTCTCCTTTCCTCCTCTCTCTTACACACCCCCAGACGCTCTGCTTCATCCTCCTCTCTTATATACACCAACACGCTCTGCTTCATCCTCCTCTCTTACATATACCCACACGCCCTGCTTCATCCTCCTCTCTTACATATACCCACACGCTCTGCTTCATCCTCCTCTCTTATATACACCAACACGTTCTGCTTCATCCTCCCCTCTTATATACACCAACACGCTCTGCTTCATCCTCCTCTCTTACATACACTAACACGCTCTGCTTCATCTTCCTCTATTACATACACCAACACGCTCTGCCTCGCTTTCCCTAATCTCTCTTACACACACCTACAAGCTCTGAATCAACTCCTCCTCTCTCTTATACACACCCACATACTCTCCCCCTCCTCCTCTCTCTTATACACACCCACATACTCTCCCCTCCTCCTCTCTCTTATACACACCCACATACTCTCCCCCTTCTCCTCTCTCTTATACACACCCACATACTCTCCCCTCCTCCTCTCTCTTACACACACCCACAAGCTCTGAATCCCCTCCTCCTCTCTCTTATACACACTCACATACTCTCCCCCTTCTCCTCTCTCTTACACTCACCCACACTCTCTCCCCTTCTCCTCTCTCTTACACTCACCCACACTCTCTCCCCTTCTCCTCTCTCTTACACTCACCCACACTCTCTCCCCCTTCTCCTCTCTTACACTCACACACACTCTCTCCTCCTTCTCCTCTCTCTTACACTCACCCACACTCTCTCCTCCTTCTCCTCTCTCTTATACACACACCCACACGCTCTTCCTTCCCCTCCTCTCTCTTACTCATACCAAACACTCTCCCCCTTCCCAGATAGAAAACGTCAGCGAACACGAAACACAAGGACTTATCATTGACCAACATCTGACCTGAAACTCTCACGTGCAAGCCCTAACAAAACTCATAGCGCAAAAAGTATACCAATTAGCCAAAACTAAACACTTCATCGACCAAGACACAAGGAAGACATATCACATATACAAACATATTTTAGTCTACTGCTCAACTATCTGGGATGGTTGCTCAGTGTCAAATACAAAGAGGCTATACCCACTTCAAAAGCGAGCAGTAAAACTTATTAGTGACAAAGATCAAGCACAAACAACTAACCAGCACAAACGTATCAAAATACTGCCTCTTAAAAACAGGTTCCTCTTTAACAAGGTCAAGTTCGTACATCGAAATTTTTCACAGCATGCTCCACCTTATCTATGGAACCTGTTTAGATTTAGCCCAAAGTCTAGCCAACCCTTAAACAACATAGTCTCCCAAAACCTAGACTTGATCTTTACAAGAAAAGCTTTACTTATTCCGCTGCTCATCTTTGAAATATCCTCCCATCCTATATAAAAAATATAAACTATACTCCCTCCTACAACTACAAACTCTTTCAATATCTATTTCATGTCGATTACATGCCTCCATGATTCACAAAAGTTATTCTAGATTGCTCTTACAAACACCGAACTCGGTCAGTTGTTTCTTATGAATATTACCAAAATTCTGTTTGGTGGATGATCATTTATATATGTATGTAGTTACTTTCTGTAGTCATTTATATATGTGTGTAGTTACTTTCTGTAGTCATTTATATATGTATGTAGTTACTTTCTGTAGTCATTTATATATGTATGTAGTTACTTTCTGTAGTCATTTATATATGTATGTAGTTACTTTCTGTAGTCATTTATATATGTATGTAGGTACTTTCTGTAGTCATTTATATATGTATGTAGTTACTTTCAGTAGTCATTTATATATGTATGTAGGTACTTTCTGTAGTCACTTATCTATGTATGTAGTTACTTTCTGTAGTCACTTATATATGTATGTAGTTACTTTCTGTAGTCACTTATATATGTATGTAGTTACTTTCTGTAGTCACTTATGTATGTATGTAGTTACTTTCTGTAGTCACTTATATACGTATGTAGTTACTTTCTGTATTGAGTGCAATGGTAAGAGTGAAATGTGAATGTTATACTTTAATTTTATTTTATGTCTCTCAGTTTTCCAATGTTAGCTATGTTGGTTATATGAGCAGCATATTTATAGAATGTCTGGAACAGAGTGAAAGTTGTATGATAAAGGGCACAATGTCAGACTGGCCTGCGTGTCCAATTCTTAACCTTTTAGAAATAAAGATAATCAATCAAACTTCCTCCTCTCTTTCACACACAACCACACGCTTTCCCCTCCTCCTCTCTCTTAAACACAACCACACGCTTTCTCCTCCTCCTCTCTCTTACACACAACCACACGCTCTCCCCTCCTCCTCTCTCTTAAACACAACCACACTCTCTCCCGTCTCATTCCCTCTCTTTCACACACAACCACACGCTTTCCCTTCCTCCTCTCTCTTAAACACAACCACACGCTTTCCCCTCCTCCTCTCTCTTACACACAACCACACGCTCTCCCCTCCTCCTCTCTCTTACACATAACCACACGCTCTCCTCCCTCGTCTCTCTTACACACAACCACACGCTGTCCTCCCTCGTCTCTCTTACACACAAGCACACGCTCTCCCCTCCTCCTCTCTCTTACACACAACCACACGTTCTCCTCTCCTCCTCTCTCTTAACCACACGCTCTCCCCTCCTCCTCTCTCTTACACACAACCACACGCTCTCCCTTCCTCCTCTCTATCTTACACACACCCACACGCTCTCCCCTCCTCCTCTCTCTCTCTTACACACACCCATTCGCTCTCCCCTCCTCCTCTCTCTCTTAAAAACACCCACACGCTCTCCCCCTCCTCTGTCTTACATACAACCACACGCTCTCCCACCTCCTCTCTTTCACAAACAACCACACGCTCTCCCCATCCTATCTCTTACACACGACCACACATTCTCCACTCTAATCCCCTCTCTTTCACACACAACCACACACTCTCCCTTCCTCCTCTCTCTTACACACAACCACACGCTCTCCCCTCCTCCTCTCTCTTACACATAACCACACACTCTCTACCCTCCTCTGTCTTACACACAACCACACGCTCTCCCTTCCTCCTCTTTCTTACACACAACCACACGCTCTCCTCTCTCATGCCACCTCTTTCACACACAACCACAGGCTGTCCCCTCCTCTCTCTTAAACACAACCACACGCTTTCCCCTCCTCCTCTCTCTTTCACACACAACCACACGCTCTCCCCTCCTCCTCTCTCTTACACACAACCACACGCTCTCCTCCCTCGTCTCTCTTACACACAACCACACGCTCTCCTCCCTCGTCTCTCTTACACACAACCACACGCTCTCCCGTCCTCCTCTCTCTTACACACAACCACACGCTCTCCCCTCCTCCTCTCTCTTGCACACAACCACATGCTCTCCCTTCCTCCTCTTCTCTCTCTTACACACACCCACACGCTCTCCCCTCCTCCTCTCTCTCTTACACACACCCACACGCTCTCCCCTCCTCCTCTCTCTCTTAAAAACACCCACACGCTCTCCCTCCTCCTCTCTCTCTTACACACACCCACACGCTCTCCCTCCTCTTCTCTCTCTTACACACCACCCACACGCTCCCCCCCCCTTCCTCCTCTATCTTTCACACATGATAACAACATTCACATATTCAGGAAATCCTCCCCCTCTTCTAGGACGTCCACGTTACACTCTCCTCTGAGTGTCCCTGGGATGATGATTAGATACCTTCCCCGCACGTGCCACAAGCTGGACTGGCAGGGATGCGTGCTCCCAGATGTGCGTGCAACAGCAAGGCCAACCCTCAAACTCTTCATCCCTCCCCCCACCCCCATATTGCGTCCCAAAATTGGACTCAACCTCCATCTTTTCTTAAGATAATCACATTGTTAATATTTTCGTATATAAGGCTATTGTATAAATGTGCATGTCAACAAATCAATAAATTATTGATATGAATTTGATACGAACTTGATGGCACTTTTTGCTTTTGAAAAGTCCCCGTTCTTGTTGTGAGATCATTGAATATTGTTTCGCAATTAAAATCGGTGTATTGTTTCTCGTAATGGCAGCGGTTGACCTCGACCTCGACCTAGAAATCATAGGGCGGAAGTGTGATTCCTCTTCCGCTGCATTTTGCGCATGCGTGGGCCAAAAGGCATGAAACTGTTACGACTACGTGGGCATGTATATGGCTATCAAGATTTAGCGAATAAAAGAAGCAATCTTATCTCCATGAAGTGCTGCTGATAATAGGATTACGTAGTACTACCGCCTGGGTGAATGTGAGCGGATCGATGGAGATTTATGACAGTGGAGCCAAGCAAGAATCGAGTATCTTACATCCTGCCCAGAATGTGTTATCAAAAATGAAGTGTTTATTTCAAGTCTGTGTTTCGATGTTTAACATCAGCTCTGTGTTTAGATGTTTAACATCAGCTCTGTGTTTAGATGTTTAATATCAGCTCTGTGTTTAGATGTTTAATATCAGCTCTGTGTTTAGATGTTTATCATCAGCTCTGTGTTTAGATGTTCAATATCAGCGCTGTGTTTGGATGTTTAACATCAACTGGCACGATAGACAGACAGAAAGATAAGCAGGCAGGCAGACAGGCAGGCAGGCAGACATGCAGGCAGGCAGGCAGGCAGACAGACAGACAGACAGACAGGCAGATAGACAGGCAGGCAGACAGACAGTATAGGCACAAACAACGAGAACAATAATAAAGACAACAAACTCTTTATTTTTCTTTCCATGAGTCTGTGTCAGACAGACAGACAAATGGAGACATGAGAGAGTAAGTACACTTACAGACAGTACAACAGATCTTTCTGTTGTCAACATTGTCTCAGTTTAAATATGCCCCACTTTAAAGATCGTCTCGGTTTAACTTTGTCTTAGTTTAACGATTCCTCAGCTTAAAATTGTCTCTGTTTAACGTCTCTGTTTAATGATATTTCAATTTGACGATGTTTAAGTTCATAGATGTCTCATTTTAATGTCTTAGTTTAACGGTGTCTCAGTTTAACGATGGCTCAATTTAACCGTGCTTCATTTAAACAATATCTCATCTCCCTCCGATGAAGCAAAGAGAACAAAAGCGAGACTCTACGCAGATAAGAAAATAACAAACACGTTAAAAGTTTTCGATGCGAGAGGTGCAGTCAGAAGTACAGAATGACAGTCCGTGGAGAATTTTTTTTTAATCGTAAAGACACTATTTAAAGAGATGTATAAGTGTGACAAAGCTATTTGAACGGCCGTGCTTGACAGCTGCCCAAACTGTCACAACTGTAACATGGCCGAAAAAAAAAAACAAAGATACAAAGCAACATTATTCAACGTCGGCTTTCGTCGACATTAATGTTAGTCAAACTTGACTGGCATAGGTCAAACTTGACTAGCATAAGCCAAACTTGACTGGCATTAAGCTGTAGTATTACGATTTTATGAACACAAAATCATCTTTCCCATACTTGACTGTGCATAAAGCTGTATATACAGTACGTTTCTCTCAACACAAAATCATCTTTCCCACACTTGACTGTGCATAAAACTGTATACACAGTACACTTCTCTCAACACAAAATCATCTTTCCCACACTTGACTACGCACAAAGCTGTATACGCAGTACGCTTCTCTCAACATAAAATCATCTTTCCCATACTGGACTGTGCATAAAGCTGTATACACAGTACGTTTCTCTCAACACAAAATCATCTTTCCCACACTTGACTACGCACAAAGCTGTGTACACAGCGTGTTTCTCTAAACACAAAATAATCTTTCCCACACTTGGCTAGGCATGAAGTTACTGACAGCACTTTTCTCTAAACATAAAATCATCTTTCCCACACTTGGCTGTATTCTCACGTGAATACGCCACAGAGACGCTTAAAGTAAAAAGCTGATATATGGATGTTAATATACAAAGAAAGAACACGGGCAAACGTACTGGGAGCTTTATGGTGAAATGCCCGTAGGTGGATGCAGGCTTTTTGCAGGAGATGTTCCAGGGATGGAGAATACATCATTACATCATTGAGGCAACGCCACAGGGCGCATCGGCTCCCGGGCTTTGGTGAAAAGAACAGGCAGACGGGACATATGATTTTGGCACGCCGTGAGATAGATAAATCAATATACTCCATGTTTTCTATACATTAATTTTCCCCCCGAAAACATAAATCAGGCCCTCTTTACCATAAATCCATCCATTAAGGATTTGTATTGTATGTCAAAAGCAAATACAGGATTTAAGATTGTTGCCCGAGGACTCGGAAGCAATGCATCAAATACTTGGGATCCCGTGAATTCACGTGAGTGCGAATGACAGAATAATGAGTGAAATGTGAATGCCGAATTCAATTTCTTCTTTACAGATACTGAAACGGCGCAAAAGTCTGAGATGATTCATTTTTCTTCTCCATATGCCGTCTGTTGTAACTCTTTATTTAGATGCCGCTGCAGCAGCGCTGACCTCAGTGCAGCAACTCCGTTGCACCGGCGACGGTTCTGCAAAGTAAAAGATAAATCAATGCCAGTGTTGTACTACATGAAGGGAACTAAACCATTAATCCGACAGAGCCCTCATATCAGAAAAGAGGCTCAACTAGCCGCCCGATGCCGCCCCAGGTAGCGCAAGAGCGCCTCGACGTTAGCAACTGCACTCCTTGCTTGGAACAATTAAGGGGGCTGGTAGGAAATCTGAACTGTGTGGCAGAAGATGCAGCGTAAAGAACCAGCACTTGATGGAAACTATTAGCAAACATACTCTTGGATGGATGGTGCGGAATGCGGTGGAGCATATATGGGGGTTGCCCTGAGTGCAATGACGTCGGAGTCTGGTTTTGAACCTGTGAACCTTTAGAACAGTCTGAGGGTAACGTGTGAGCTTATGAGTTCTTGGAGATCTTGTGCTTGTGTCAGCACGGCTTTATTTAAGTATATGTGTATGTAGTAAAGAATGAGGAAGATCATTATGCCCAAACAACTGAGACTACGTTTCGTAAAATACTGCATATACTCATTACTGGCTTATTGCTGTAGAAGCCTGGAACTTGAATAAGATAACAGAAAAGAAAATGGAAGCCCTTGAAACGAGGATATATAGAAAAACAGGGCGTATCCCATGGACAAGAATTAGAAAAATATTTTGGCCAAACACCATAAGAAATAACATCTTATTAGCAGAAATGCAGATGAAACCACTGACAACAATTATTGAGGAAAGACGCTGGCGATGGTTGGGACATGTGCTCCGAATGACTGACAACTCACTACCAAAAATAGCACTAAGATGGACACCACAGGGGAGCAGAAGTAAGGGTAGACCAAAAGAGACATGGAGAAGAACAACAGAAAGGATGTTGAGCAATAGAGGACTCACCTGGGCAAGAGCAAAAAAAAAAGGCGAAGGACAGGCATTTGTGGAAAACCCTTGCGGAAGCCCCATGTGCCCTGGGCACTTAAGGTTCAGAGAGAGAGAGAGAGATCCCATGGACAGAAAAGACAACAAAGTGCTAAACCAGCTAGAAGTGAAAAGAGAAATATTGAAAATCATAAAAAATAGGTCAGATAAGATACTTCGGGCATTTCAAGAGGCGCAATACTATACTGAAGACTCTTCTTGAGGGCAAGATGGAAGGAAAGAGAACAAGAGGACGACAACAGCGACATAGATGGGTGGACAGCATCAAGAGATGGACAGGAACCAGTTTGGCGGAGTGTTCTACAAAGGGAAGAAACAGAACAGAGTGAAGACACGCTGAACCCAACCTTCCATGGGGAGGCGATACGACGTGTCTGTTTCTCATTATATGAAAAGGATAGACTGTAAAAGTCTAAATTAGTTTAATCTAAAGAATGGCTTGATTATTGTATTCATTCTACTGCTGTTCTTTAAAAAATGTTATTCTATAATAAATGTGAGAATGTAATATAACGATTTTATGAACACAAAATCATCTTTCCCATACTTGACTGTGCATAAAGCTGTATATACAGTACGTTTCTCTCAACACAAAATCATCTTTCCCACACTTGACTGTGCATAAAACTGTATACACAGTACACTTCTCTCAACACAAAATCATCTTTCCCACACTTGACTACGCACAAAGCTGTATACGCAGTACGCTTCTCTCAACATAAAATCATCTTTCCCATACTGGACTGTGCATAAAGCTGTATACACAGTACGTTTCTCTCAACACAAAATCATCTTTCCCACACTTGACTACGCACAAAGCTGTGTACACAGCGTGTTTCTCTAAACACAAAATAATCTTTCCCACACTTGGCTAGGCATGAAGTTACTGACAGCACTTTTCTCTAAACATAAAATCATCTTTCCCACACTTGGCTGTATTCTCACGTGAATACGCCACAGAGACGCTTAAAGTAAAAAGCTGATATATGGATGTTAATATATAAAGAAAGAACACGGGCAAACGTACTGGGAGCTTTATGGTGAAATGCCCGTAGGTGGATGCAGGCTTTTTGCAGGAGATGTTCCAGGGATGGAGAATACATCATTACATCATTGAGGCAACGCCACAGGGCGCATCGGCTCCCAGGCTTTGGTGAAAAGAACAGGCAGACGGGACATATGATTTTGGCACGCCGTGAGATAGATAAATCAATATACTCCATGTTTTCTATACATTAATTTTCCCCCCGAAAACATAAATCATGCCCTCTTTACCATAAATCCATCCATTAAGGATTTGTATTTTATGTCAAAAGCAAATACAGGATTTAAGATTGTTGTCCGAGGACTTGGAAGCAATGCATCAAATACTTGGGATCCCGTGAATTCACGTGAGTGCGAATGACAGAATAATGAGTGAAATGTGAATGCCGAATTCAATTTCTTCTTTACAGATACTGAAACGGCGCAAAAGTCTGAGATGATTCATTTTTCTTCTCCATATGCCGTCTGTTGTAACTCTTTATTTAGATGCCGCTGCAGCAGCGTTGACCTCAGTGCAGCAACTCCGTTGAACCGGCGACGGTTCTGCAAATTAAAAGATAAATCAATGCCAGTGTTGTACTACATGAAAGGAACTAAACCATCAATCCGACAGAGCCCTCATATCAGAAAAGAGGCTCAACTAGCCGCCCGATGCCGCCCCAGGTAGCGCAAGAGCGCCTCGACGTTAGCAACTGCACTCCTTGCTTGGAACAATTAAGGGGGCTGGTAGGAAATCTGAACTGTGTGGCAGAAGATGCAGCGTAAAGAACCATCACTTGATGGAAACTATTAGCAAACATACTCTTGGATGGATGTTGCGGAATGCGGTGGAGCATATATGGGGGTTGCCCTGAGTGCAATGACGTCGGAGTCTGGTTTTGAACCTGTGAACCTTTAGAACAGTCTGAGGGTAACGTGTGAGCTTATGAGTTCTTGGAGATCTTGTGCTTGTGTCAGCACGGCTTTATTTAAGTATATGTGTATGTAGTAAAGAATGAGGAAAATCATTATGCCAAAACAACTGAGACTACGTTTCGTAAAATACTGCATATACTCATTACTGGCTTATTGCTGTAGAAGCCTGGAACTTGAATAAGATAACAGAAAAGAAAATGGAAGCCCTTGAAACGAGGATATATAGAAAAACAGGGCGTATCCCATGGACAGAAAAGACAACAAAGTGCTAAACCAGCTAGAAGTGAAAAGAGAAATATTGAAAATCATAAAAAACAGGTCAGATAAGATACTTCGGGCATTTCAAGAGGCGCAATACTATACTGAAGACTCTTCTTGAGGGCAAGATGGAAGGAAAGAGAACAAGAGGACGACAACAGCGACATAGATGGGTGGACAGCATCAAGAGATGGACAGGAACCAGTTTGGCGGAGTGTTCTACAAAGGCAAGAAACAGAACAGAGTGAAGATACGCTGAACCCAACCTTCCGTGGGGAGGCGATACGACGTGTCTGTTTTTAATGATATGAAAAGGATAGATTGTAAAAGTCTAAATTAGTTTAATCTAAAGAATGGCTTGATTATTGTATTCATTCTACTGCTGTTCTTTAAAAAATGTTATTCTATAATAAATGTGAGAATGTAATATAACTTTATTTTATGTTGTTACTTAAACCAGACTGCGGAGTGCATGGACAAGAGCTCATTCATTCATTCGTTCGTTCATTTTTGCTTCTTCATGATTATTATGTTCAATAACAAATGCTGAATGACTGTGACTGAGTGAAAGCTGTATGATGAAGGGCGGAATGGTAGACGGGCCTGAGTGAGCGGCTCTTTACCCATTGAAAATAAAGTTTGTTCTTTTGTTCTTTCCCCTACCTCCAAGGGGATATTTTGTTCTTTCCCCTACCTTCAAGGGGATATTTTGTTCTTTCCCCTACCTTCAAGGGGATATTTTGTTCTTTCCCTACCTTCAAGGGGATATTTTGTTCTTTCCCCTACCTTCAAGGGGATATTTTGTTCGTTCCCCTACCTTCAAGGGGATATTTTGTTCGTTCCCCTACCTTCAAGGGGATATTTTGTTCGTTCCCCTACCTTCAAGGGGATATTTTGTTCGTTCCCCTACCTTCAAGGGGATATTTTGTTCTTTCCCCTGCCTTCAAGGGGATATTTTGTTCTTTCCCCTACCTTCAAGGGGATATTTTGTTCGTTCCCCTACCTTCAAGGGGACTGATGCTCCTAATTAAAAAAAAACCCTGTTTCAGTGTCCCATACAGGTAAATGAAAATAAGGCCACTATCATCATATCTCCTGGGGCCTTCAGGGAGCTCTAAAAGGCTACATGACCGAATGTAACAGAATAGATTGTAAGGGGAAATAACTTATGTAAAGTTGACGCCCCTGAATATGGTATATTATTTGCTATCGGAGATTCCCTTTGAGATAAATTCTGGACGTGCAAGAGCGTTTGCACGAGATTGTGTGGGAACTTGACGCCAGTTTGGAAAGGTACGCAGTTTGTGCTTTTCCGTTAATCTCCATGGAGTCTTTGTCTTGTGCTGTTGTTGTAGAGATGTAGCTCTTTCTCGTCTTTGGTAGCTGCTGTTTGAGAATGGGAGAGACTGTTAATTCTACGTTTCTAGAGTTTTCTGGCGACTGATGGTTGATTCCATTTGGACGTGGTGGTGGAGTTGTACCACTGGAAATAATCGTCTTTGCTTGGCGGCCGGTAATTTTGACATGTTACTGAATATGATTCCTCTATTCTGAATATCATCATCAGCATCATCATCATCATCATCATCATAAACGTCAAGAGTCATCCATAAAACGCATCTGATGTGTTTTGACAATGGCGGTGTTACTGTCGTGCTCTATGGCAACTGCCCAACTATGGTGTGGGATGTCTTACCTGGAGGCACCTGGGAAGCGTTAAACTTACAGGACTTGTGTCGATGTCGTTTGAGACCGTATGTTACATACATGAGACAGGCTGACATAGCGTTATTTCTTAAAGAAACAGAGGCGCGAACAGCTGTTGCCCTGGATGAATGGTGGGCAGAACTCTGACATGAAACACTCTAGATGCAGACCGATGTGTGTAGAACCTCGTGTCCAGTTGATTGACTGTCTGTCTGTATTTGCTTGCCTCTGTGTGTCTTTTTATGTTCTGTGCTTCTTTCTGTCTGTCTGCCTATCTGGAGGGGGGAGGGTTCTGTCAGTTTCCGTGATTGTTTACATTTTCTCGCTTGTTTGTTTGTATGTTTGTCTACACGTGTTTCATGCCTCTGTTTGCGTCTTTTAAGTTATGGACATGAAAGTCTTCAGCCTAGTGAGGCAGTTATGACATGAAAGTCTTTAGCCTGGTGAGACAATTATGACATGAAAGTTTTCAGCCTGGTGAGACAGTTATGACATGAAAGTCTTCAGGCTAGTGAGACAGTTATGACATGAAAGTCTTCAGCCTAGTGAGACAGTTATGACATGAAAGTCTTCAGCCTAGTGAGACAGTTATGACATGAAAGTCTTCAGCCTAGTGAGACAGTTATGAACATGAAAGTCTTCAGCCTAGTGAGACAGTTGTGAACCATAACGAGTAGAATTCTGTGAAGTCATGACCCAGAGCGTCATTCCCCTCCTTAGAGCGTCAGAAGTTTAAAGAGCCTTGACTGGTTTCGGGGGGAGGGGGTAGGGGAAGGTGTAGGGTTGCGAGGGGTAATTTCTTGGTTAGATTAAATATATCTCGGACGACAGAATATCGAATCCAGCGAGCAAGGAGCTCTGGCAAGTTGCAGGCATAAACATCAGAGTAGTATTTTCAGCACCATGAAGCTGTTCTAAACCAACAACTCACAGACATGTGGGGTGGGGGGGGGGGGTCATGAACCAGAGTGGCCCATTCTGCTCTGAGAGGTTTAAGGGGCTGAAACGCTTGTCTGGTGGGGTAGGGTATTTCTCTGATGATGTGAGGAGTTGTATTGTTGTTCTACTCTCTACACCAGAGAGTTTTCTGCCTCTATTTCTTTCTCGCTCTCTCCCTCTCTCACTACCTCTTTCTATCTTTCTCTCTCTCCCTTTCACTACCTCTTTCTATCTTTCTCTCTCTCCCTTTCACTACCTCTCTATATCTTTATCTATCTCCCTCTTACTTCCTCTATCTTTCTCTCTCTCACCCTCTCCCGACCTCTCTCTCTCTTTCTCACTACTTCTCTCTCTTTCTCTCTCTCAATACCTGTCTTTCTCTCTCACTACCTCTATCTTTCTCTCTCTCACCACCTCTCTCTTTCTCTCTTTCTCTCTATCTCACTGTCCCTGTCTTTCTCCCTCTCTCACTATCTCTCTCTCTCTCTCTCACTACCTCTTTCTCTCTCTCACTACCTCTCTCTCTCTCTCGCTCTCGTGCACGTTGAGCATATCTTACGAAAGGCAACCAGTTTGTATTCGTCAAACAAGAGAAGTGAGGCCAGTGTGACAAATCAAACACGAAAAATTCACTGCGTCATTCACAAGAAAACAATCATTCAAACAATCAATACGAGGATTTCAACTGATAACGTGTACCAAGCAAACTGCAAATAATCTGGCAATCATTCACGATAGCCAGCACTTTGAAAATCAAGCAATCTCGAAAACGAAACAAATAAAAATTCTTATCAATATTGACTGTTGACTTTTCTTGTTTTTTTTTTTTAACAAACTATACCCGCAAGGTCAAATTCATGGAAAAGTGCTCTCTAGATATTGTCATACTGGCACATATACGCCATCCGTCACCCACAAGGATGTACGGATAAAAGGGGGGGGGTATTCAAAATTATATCAAAATCTGTTGGTAAATATCTACGTCACGTGGCACGGAGGCGGGCAACGCCGGGTCACTGACCGTCAAGTTACGAGGACAGTCGGCCAGGTCAGATCAGAACACGCGCAGGTGGGTGATGGTCCATTCTGTTGCTGGGGTGGGTTCTGACGGTGAGAGATGGCGATGAAAGCTGGTGTATCAACAGATTTGTTGCACTGAAACTGGCTCGAGCGAATCACAACCACCCCAAAGTTCATCTCTCCACCGTGGAGAGTTCCTTGGTAACTAGCAACGCCGAAGAAGCTCGGTATATGGCAGTGTTTTCAGTGTGCTTGGACTGAACATTTTTGGACTGTAATCGTTTGTGTAGAAACTGTCTTGTTGTCCATGACTACGCTTTATAACAGTATATAGACTGTTAGAATATAAGATAGATAACTCATCTGAGAATTGGAAAAATTAAAATAAAAAGAGTTATCTTCTAAAGCGGTCATCTGTTTGTGAGTAGAGTCCACTCGCGTTGTCTCAATTTTCACGTGCGATTCATGGGTCACGGATAAGGTATGACAAAGAAAAAGGTCAGGTGAGAGAGAAATCATATGACTGAGGGAGAGTTGTGTTCTGTGTATCGTCTGGACCAGGCGTAGATTTAGGTTGTTAGAAATGTAGTCGTTAAAGAAAGAGTTGTAGAATAGTGTGTGGTAGGATGTTCTGATGGCGACAAACATCTGCCGGGAACATATGTTATGTCGCGGAATTGCAAATTATGTCCAGTCTTGTGTTCACGGAGTTTGTTGATGCCTTGTCGTCCTCGTCACATCGCTCATCGTCACCCCGTGCATCATTAAAGTCGCTTCAAATTATAAAGTTGCTGTTTCTGTATTACTATTGCCACTGAGAGAGGATGAACGTACATGGGAGCAAGTAAGTCTGCGAAGTGAATAACAAAACAGACGCATAACAACATAGAACAACAGTGGATTAAAATGAGATAAATGCTAATAGTAACGTAAGAAAGAACATTAGTACAGTTGACAATAGTGAAACTGACAGAGAGATGAATAACTATAAGCAACACACTTACATCTGCAGTTTTCATCTACACATTATACATAAGTAGAAGAACAGAAGATAGAATACTTCTTTAGTTTTCCTGTCTCCACGAAATGCAAATACTGATGATCCAGTAAGATGGCGACATATCGTCATCATCTACATTACATGGTCAGAAATATGAAATATTCAGCTCAGCTAGTTAATCAAAAGAAGAAGAACGTGGTGGAAAAGAAGAAGCAGAAGAAGAAGGGAAAAGAAGAAGAAAATCAAGAAGAAGAAGATGAATAAGAAGAAGAAAAAATAAGAAAAATAAGAAGGGAGAATAAAAAGAAGCAGAAGAAGAAAAGAAGAAAAGGAAGACGGAGAAGAAGGAATAACAGGAAGAAGAAGATGGAGAAGACAATGGAGAAAAAGGAAGAAGAAGAAGAACATGGAGAAGACAGGAGAAGAAGAAGAAAAT
>CM019709.1:25829243-25919243 GCA_009760885.1 Achatina immaculata | reverse complement strand
TGCAAATTGAAAAATATTCGTCCGCAGCTGTGCTCATAAAAGTGTTTTGAGCATGAGAATAATCAAGTAGCTTCGGTGATGTGTCTTTAGCAGGTCTGTCAGATGTGACCACAGCTGTTACTGGATAACAGAGGAGGCGGCTTGTTACAAATGTTGTATGTTAATACGTCCTTTTCGTCCCTGGAAATGGTTATTCACAGCTGTCCCTTCGTTATATATTACCTAAAAAATTAGCCATTTATTGTTTTCACAGAGTTGGATATACTCGTATATATATATATATATATATATATATATATACATATGCCTAAGGAAAATACTCGGTATATAGTGGAACGAATTCAAGAACAACGCAGAGATAAGACAGATGAGCAAACAACAGCCTGTCATACGGATGATCAGAAAAAAAGAAGATGGACATACGTAGGCCATGTGATGAGAAGAAACAATCAGAGAATCCCCCAAACAAGCTATCAGGCCGAAGAAAAAGAGGTCGACCTCGTTAAACTTACATTGTTAATAGAGGCTAGTTCAGTGGGCATAACATCCCTTGATGAGGTTGAAAAACTCGTCGAAGATATGAAATCTTGGCGAACTACTATGCGGGCCCTATGAGACGTTTAGCGGCACGGGAAGGATGTAAGATAAGATATATATGTATATATATATATATATATATATATATATATATATATATATATATGTGTGTGTGTGTATATATATAAAGTAAAGGTAAAGGCAAAATTCCCGCTTCCATGCATTAAGGCATTTTGGGGGATACAGTTTTAGGCCTGTATTTTTGATGACCTTCGACACATGAAAGTGTGATGTGGTCACTATCACACCTGCCCTGCTTTTACCTTCCCAGATTTCTCTGGTACCTATTTTTAGAGGCTGGGTGGACCCAGGGACCTTTTTTGGTGTGTACCAGAAAAAAATTCCCATTGCTGGGATTTAACTCTGTACCACCGGATATTTAGAACTATTCTAAAGCAGGTGCAGAAATTCAAATACCTTGGAGCAGTAATAACTTCAGATGGGAAATGCAGAACAGAAATTAGGAACAGAATAGGCCAAGCAAAGACTGCATTTCAGAGAATGAGAAACATATTAACCAACACATCCTTATCAATGAATGTTAGAAAACGAGTCCTAAAATGCTATATTGAACCTATCTTGTTATATGGAAGTGAATCATGGACAATAGGCAAGTCTGCACAAAAATCATTGGAAGCAGCAGAAATGTGGTTTATTAGAAGAATGTTGCGAATCCCCTGGACAGCAAAAATAACTAATGAAGAATGTAGGAGAAGAGCTGGAGAGACAAAAAACCTTGTCAAAAAGATAAGAGAGAGACAATGTACTTTCATAGGACATGCAATGAGAAGAGGGGATATTGAAAATATTATAACAACAGGAAAAATAGAAGGAAGAATATCAAGAGGAAGACCAAGAGAAATGATACTGGACAGTCTGACGGGATGGTGTGAGAGGAGATCACCAACTGAGCTGATGGCCTGCATGAAGGATCGCGTACTCTGGAGAAGCATAATAGCCAACGCCAGTCGGCACGGCACATGATGATGATGATGACCACCGGATAAGTATACTGAGTGCCTAACCATTCATCTCTCCAGGCCGTCATATATATATATATATATATATATATGGTTGGTTCGTTGGTTGGTTAGTTGTTTGCTTCGTTGGTTCGTTGGTTTGTTGGTTGGTTGGTTGATTCTTTGATTCTTTGGTTGGTTGGTTGTTTGGTTGGCTGTTTGGTTGGTTTGTTGGTTGGTTGGTTGGTTCTTTGTTTGGTTGAAGGGACCTAGGTAATTTGTTAAATGTGAACATTTTCTTTGATCTGTCGGCACACTACAGAGTGATATGGTCAGCGCCATTCATGGCCGTCTTTCCCTGCCAAGCTCCAGAAGAAGCCAGGTACCGATTTCTACAACTGTTTGGCATGAGCGCCTCCGGTCGGATTCGAACCACCGACCTTCGCCTTCGTGTACTAGCCACTACGCCACTCAACCTCCCTCTGACAAGTTACAAGTGGTAGAATAATACAGTGTGGGGAAGAAATAACAGGGAAAATAAGAAATAACAGGGAAAATAAGAAATAACAGGGAAAATAAGAATTGATGAAGAAATTAACTCGAAGGGGAAGAGGGGAAGGAGGAAAATGTGGACTTACCTTGTGGGTTTGGAATGTGGGATGGCTTGTCACGATCTTGGTGCTGGTATATGTAGATCTCGCTGTAGCTCGTGCTGTGGAAGAAGGTAGGAAGAAAGTTATCAGAGACTGTCCCTGAATGTTGACACACTTTATTTCAGCAGGGCCAGAAGTTGGGTGCTTCTCTCTAGAAAACTGACGAATGGGGGATGAGGGGTGGAGACAAATAGAGCTTTTAAGCTACTGTTGCCAAAACACGCTGCTGTATAGATATCGCAGGGTAGGCAAGAAGCCAGCATCGTTAGATCTAACCTGCCAAGAACCTCCTTGTTTGCTTATCTCTCTTGAAGGAGCATTCTCCAGTGTGAGATGGACATGGACGTGATTAACGTCATCGCCGAGCTGAATGCGAGAACTTCTTGTCCAAAAACCAGGGTGAGTGTTGACTTATTTCCCCGTGTGCGCTCCAAAAAGGATGGTTATTAAAGAAGATTAAACAGACAAAAAGCATAAGTATAACAAATATATTTAAACGTATTGAGAGTTTGGAGAAGACAGTCTTGGAAGGATACGTAATGGGAAAAAGAAAGAGATGAAGACCAAGGCTAAGATGGCATCAAGACATTGTTGACGTTCAGCGAATGTATGCATCAGCAGCAGAGCATTTTGCTGACAATCAAAAGACCTTCAAGCGAGCTGTTAGGGAGGCAAAGTTCCCCAAGCGGCGTGCTAATGAATGGCTGATGATGCTCTAGGAAATCACAAACACAGATTGAAAACACTTTCATCTTGTTTAAGATTACAAAAATAAAACATGAAATAGTATTACTCGCACATGATTAAAAGTCTGCCACTTCCGGTACTAAATCAACTGAAGATAAATAAAAATAAATAAAGAACTACATTAGAATCAGAAAGTTAAAATATTTCGGTCATATCAAGAGGTGTAATACAGTAATGAAAACCATAACAGAGTGGAAAAGTTGAAGGAAAAGAGAGAAAGGTCAACAATGGTTTAGACTGGGAAAAAAAGAAAGATGGAACAGATTCCGTATGACAGGGGCGCTGTGACAACGAAGAACAAAACAAGCTGGACGACCAATACAGCTAAACTTTCCGGGGGGGGGGGGGGGGGTGAGGAAACGGAACATGATGATGTTGATGATGTCCTGGAAGTTATTGCAAACTTTTCATAATTAGCTTCACAATATGTCATAATGTGTCATACTACAAGATAAATATCTCAATTAACGACAGTCTATGGCGTTCCCAAACCAGTTCTGTTCTGACTGCATCCAGGTCGATATTGTTTCAGGTCATACCTTTAACATATTGTTAACACAGGTGACCTTAATGAAAGGAGGACACCTATCGTTCTTCAAAATGTAAAATTAAATACGCTGTGGAGAGGAACAAACAGAACTACAGAAATACGATTTTTAAGGGCATGCATCTTTCCCATCACAACATACGCCTGTGAGACCTGGACACTTAACAAAACAGCTGAGAAACACATAAATGTCTTTGAATGTGAATGCTACAGAAGAGTTCTTCAAATATCATGGACACAAAAAAGAACAAATATATCCATACTACAAGAGCTTAATATTGAAGAGGCTGGCTAGTAAAGAGAAAACTTAAATATTTTGGACACATTAAACGTCATGATAATCTAGAGAAGACCATCTTGGAAGGGTACATAATAGAAAAAAGAAAGAGAGAAAAACCAAGGCGAAGATGGCTGTAAGACATCGTTGATAATTTCCGAATGGCTGCACCAGCAACAGATCATTTTGCTTACAACCGAGAGGCCTACAGAAAACTGTAGGCAAACATTATTGTTTGTTATGGAGGCAAAGTTCCAGAAAGGACATGCAAATGACTTACTGACTGACACTGATGAGATCTCTCCCAGCCCATGATTCTCTTAAATAATTTGTTAAACAGCTTCATATCAGGCAGCGGATTAGAGATCCACATGTTCAGAATGGTGGTCCATTCTGCTTCGAAATGCGTTTATTTGGTCCATTTTAAAGAGTTAAAGATAGTCCAGATGCCACGCCCACCCAACAAAGGTTCAATAGCCACGACCCACCCGACGTAGGTTCGGTAGTCATGTCCGACCCGACAAAGGTTCTGTAAGTTTAGCTGGCGCTAAAACTACATTTTATGGACAGATTGGGAAGAATAGATCAACCCAGCTGTTTCAGGCATTCCCTAGGTGTGTACTACCGTACTGCGTGGCCAAGATCTCGCGACCCCCGTGACCGCCAACCCAGATTCTACCCTCCAAGGACACTGCATTGTTAGTTAATTCAGCGTCTTACACACATTCATACATCACATCAACAAGAAATACATGTCACCAAGTCAGTAAATCAATTTACACCCATTTATTAACACTCTCTACATATATCATAGTGACGCCACCACAGACATTACATACACAGGACATCAACATGTATCATTATGATAATAACAAGCCGTGACATAAATACAATGTATTATTTCTAATTAAGTATTAACTAAATCAGTGGATCAGATTGGCCTGGGCTCCTCTGATCCTACTAAGCTCAGTATTTGTGCCGATGCACTGGTAACACATTTCAGCCACTGCTGCCACGAAATACTACACAGATCATGTGCTAACGCACTGAATTCTCACCTTATCTCTCCTCCCATCTCCAAGAATCACCATGTACTATGCACATCATTGATGATGCAGCTGCCTGCTGCCGGGCCGTGTTAGTATCTCCTGATACCTTGACGCAGTATTATCCATGCAAATGAAACAAGATGGACCTGATGTGTGCCCATCCCAAATGACAAGACTCAACAGAATCAGCGAAATCTTCACGTACGAAGACAGTAACGATAATACAAAACCACAGTGTGAATTCACGACACATCATATAATCCACAGTATATAGAATCATATATTGTGAAGTCGGTAGGGTTAACCAGACGAGACGAAATTAGCTCCCCGCCCTATCCTCTGCTTTTCTGCTCTCCTCTCAGCTTTATGAAGTTCACATGAAATTAACACCAAGATGGCATCCCCCATGCCACTTAAGAGAACATTAATCATCATGAGTCCAATAGCCATGACCCACTCGACATAGATTCCACAGACACGGCTCACACGTTGTAGGTTCAGTAGCCAAGGCCCACCAACATAGGTTCAGCAGTCATGGCCCACCGGACAAAAGGTTCAATACCGAGGTCCACCCAACATGACACTTGCGCTGAAGTTCTTCCCTCCATATTATCTTTTTAAAAAAGCCAACAACAAACACAAAAAAAAAAAAAACTCACGCTGAGAGTGTATCAATCACCCAGTCTAACAAATAATATTGTCACGAAAATGCCGCCATGTATGACGGAGCTAAAAATAGCTCTCTGGGCGCAGAAAAACTCCTGATGAATGCATTCTCTCGCCGCGGGACACCCTACTTTAGCGCACGCAGACATTAATCTATATAATTTTCTACGTCACACTGTCCGTAAGTGCACGTGAATCCCAGTACTGTTAGAGGAAATAACCGTAGAATGACTGTATTTCCAATATCATTTAATCCAAATAATCGGACAGCGGGTATTATATTTCCTTACAATTTATTGTAGAGGTTTTTTTTTCCTTTTCTTTTCCGCGAATTTCAGAATTTAAGTGATTCGGTTTTTACCATTAGAATTACTATTTTGTCCACCAATGAGCTGTATGACAGAACTGGTTCAGTGGTAAAGTGTATGGACTGTAAAGAAAATAATACTCACATTAAGATTGAACTTCTGTTCAGTCGTAGCGTGAGCATTCTTTTATATTGGTTAGATAAAGTGTGCGCAGCTGTCTGTTATAAAGATACGTTTTCCATTTATTCTCACGTCATTTTTGGACGGATTACGTCTAGTTATTGTAGTTATGATAAAATATGAGTTTTTTTCAAACATAAAGTAAGTTGAATTATGTTGTATTTCTTTACATACTGTGTATTTCATTATTAACGTTACATTCACGCTTCATGATATATTCTTTTTGGTCTGCATTTAATTTTTCTGTAACTGTTTTGCCAATGTCTGATACAGGCGGAAAGCCAAAATATTGTTCTGTTGTTATGTGACTAGGCAAAGTGTGCATCAATTATTGTTGTTTTTTTATATTTAGGCATTTTTATACGTCACAGTTTCATCCACGCATATAGTTTTTTTTTGCGAGCCCTATACAAAATATATACACAGACACGCGCAAGGCTGGAGCACGTGATCAGAATGAGGCCACTTTCATGCAAATGAGGTGTGCTTTCTTCATTAATTATTCCACGCGAAAACCTCATATATCAGCTGTTGTATTCTCCAGTTTTTATCCAGTTTTCTACAATGGCTTTAGAGAATGTTAATTTAGCGTTACAGAGCTTGCATGATAAACGATGCACAATCTCACTCCCTCGGATACACACGTATACAAACATACACGTGAGAGCGATGAGTGATAGAGGTTAGCGAAGAAGTACTAAGAATTGTGTTAGCCGCGTCATTGCCAGGAACAAAATGAATCACTATCTGGCATAGTCAGCTCTAGATTTCATCGCTGTGTTTTCCATCTGATGTTAATCGCGTGCTCAGATATTCTTCTTCCGAGGTGTGTCACAAGTTATTTTAAGAGATAAGAAACTTGTGAAGTCAGTAAAACGATATTATAAAAGTACGAGGCAGGCCACAATTAGGAAAAATATACCATTCATTATTTTTGTAACAGCAGAATTACTAGAGCCTTTGCAATGCTGCAGACTATATGGAAATTTTAAAAAAACTAAGCATAAATACGAAAATCAGGATATTTAAGAGTAATGTTCTAAGCGTACTACTCTATGGAAGTGAATGCTGGAAAATCACAAAAGCCTTAGAAAACAAGTTGAATTCTTTCCAGACTAAATGTTTACGAAGAATTAGAAAAAATATTTTGGCCAAACACCATAAGAAATAACATCTTGTTGGCAGAAATGCAGATGAAACCACTGGCAGCAATTATTGAGGAAAGACACTGGCGATGGTTGGGACATGTGCTCCGAATGACTGACAACTCACTACCAAAAATAGCACTAAGATGGACACCACAGGGGAACCAGAAGTAAGGGTAGACCAAAGGAGACATGGAGAAGAACAACAGAGAGGATGTTGAGCTATAGAGGGCTCACCTAGGCAAGAGCAGAAAAAAAGGCAAAGGACAGGCGTTTGTGGAAAACCCTTGCGGAAGCCCCATGTGCCCTGGGCACTTAAGGTTCAGAGAGAGAGAGAGAGAGAGAGAGAGAGAGAGAGAGAGAGAGAGAGAGAATGAATGAATGAATAATCTTTATTTTTCAAAGGTAAAGAATTGGGCACGCAGGCCCGTCTTACATTCTGCCCTTCATCACTCCATCTTTCATTCTTCCCACACACTTGATTTAGTACAAAAATACAAGAGAGAGAGAGAGAGAGAGAGATTATTTTCGTGGTGGTGGAACACATGAAGAATGAGTCTACGTGGGGGTGATGGGGCGGGTAGGAACACAAAGTTACGCTTAAGTTCCCCTGGGCAGCGACAGGGAAGGGACGCGACAGTCATTCATTCCTCAGCTTCTGGATGAAGCCACACGTCGTCAGTCTTTCTCCTGCCATCCGTCCTGTCTACAAAGTCCCCACAGCTACAGCCACTAATCGGCATGACCGCGACAAAGTCAACCTCGTGCTCCTCCGTAGCACATCATCAGTATGTCAGCATGATATTATCATCGTTATCTCTCCTTCCACTCACCACCACACTTTTATACTATAATATCCGTAGGCACTTACAGATTTTGGCTTTTAGTGCTGTATTATGTTATGGGTTGTGGCAGCTACTTTTTCAGTCCGGAGTACAACTAAAAAGCAGGGGGTGTGCAGTGCTTCTTTAACAGACTCCACCACCATGGGGGACTATGGTGATGACTGCCTCGTTAGACAGGCTAGACCAGTTGTTGGGGGTACTACGGAGACGTGGGACAGGGTCTTGGTCAGCTATGGTTCGCTAACCCTGAAGCTGGTATAACATCTATGGGTTATTTGCCTCATCTGACAGGCGTCTTCACCCACCCACCCCACACCAAAAGATTAAAGACCTGGACATCCTGACAGAGGTTAGCGAAGAAGTACTAAGAATTGTGTTAGCCGCGTCATTGCCAGGAACAAAATGAATCACTATCTGGCATAGTCAGCTCTAGATTTCATCGCTGTGTTTTCCATCTGATGTTAATCGCGTGCTCAGATATTCTTCTTCCGAGGTGTGTCACAAGTTATTTTAAGAGATAAGAAACTTGTGAAGTCAGTAAAACGATATTATAAAAGTACGAGGCAGGCCACAATTAGGAAAAATATACCATTCATTATTTTTGTAACAGCAGAATTACTAGAGCCTTTGCAATGCTGCAGACTATATGGAAATTTTAAAAAAACTAAGCATAAATACGAAAATCAGGATATTTAAGAGTAATGTTCTAAGCGTACTACTCTATGGAAGTGAATGCTGGAAAATCACAAAAGCCTTAGAAAACAAGTTGAATTCTTTCCAGACTAAATGTTTACGAAGAATTAGAAAAAATATTTTGGCCAAACACCATAAGAAATAACATCTTGTTGGCAGAAATGCAGATGAAACCACTGGCAGCAATTATTGAGGAAAGACACTGGCGATGGTTGGGACATGTGCTCCGAATGACTGACAACTCACTACCAAAAATAGCACTAAGATGGACACCACAGGGGAACCAGAAGTAAGGGTAGACCAAAGGAGACATGGAGAAGAACAACAGAGAGGATGTTGAGCTATAGAGGGCTCACCTAGGCAAGAGCAGAAAAAAAGGCAAAGGACAGGCGTTTGTGGAAAACCCTTGCGGAAGCCCCATGTGCCCTGGGCACTTAAGGTTCAGAGAGAGAGAGAGAGAGAGAGAGAGAGAGAGAGAGAGAGAGAGAGAATGAATGAATGAATAATCTTTATTTTTCAAAGGTAAAGAATTGGGCACGCAGGCCCGTCTTACATTCTGCCCTTCATCACTCCATCTTTCATTCTTCCCACACACTTGATTTAGTACAAAAATACAAGAGAGAGAGAGAGAGAGAGATTATTTTCGTGGTGGTGGAACACATGAAGAATGAGTCTACGTGGGGGTGATGGGGCGGGTAGGAACACAAAGTTACGCTTAAGTTCCCCTGGGCAGCGACAGGGAAGGGACGCGACAGTCATTCATTCCTCAGCTTCTGGATGAAGCCACACGTCGTCAGTCTTTCTCCTGCCATCCGTCCTGTCTACAAAGTCCCCACAGCTACAGCCACTAATCGGCATGACCGCGACAAAGTCAACCTCGTGCTCCTCCGTAGCACATCATCAGTATGTCAGCATGATATTATCATCGTTATCTCTCCTTCCACTCACCACCACACTTTTACTACTATAATATCCGTAGGCACTTACAGATTTTGGCTTTTAGTGCTGTATTATTGTTATGGGTTGTGGCAGCTACTTTTTCAGTCCCGGAGTACAACTAAAAAGCAGGGGGTGTGCAGTGCTTCTTTAACAGACTCCACCACCATGGGGGACTATGGTGATGACTGCCTCGTTAGACAGGCTAGACCAGTTGTTGGGGGTACTACGGAGACGTGGGACAGGGTCTTGGTCAGCTATGGTTCGCTAACCCTGAAGCTGGTATAACATCTATGGGTTATTTGCCTCATCTGACAGGCGTCTTCACCCACCCACCCCCACACCAAAAGATTAAAGACCTGGACATCCTGACAGTTTGACAGATGCTGTAGCCGACTGCGCCACCTCTTTCTGAGCAGAGAATGCTGCCTGCACAGAGTGGCAATATCAAGTAAAGAAGCAAACGCAATTCATTAAGTAGTATACGCTTGTCAGTCAACCACAGCCTAGTATATGCTTGTCAGTCAACCACAGCCTAGTATATGCTTGTCAGTCAACCAAAGCCTAGTATATGCTTGTCAGTCAACCACAGCCTAGTATATGCTTGTCAGTCAACCACAGCCTAGTATATGCTTGTCAGTCAACCACAGCCTAGTATATGCTTGTCAGTCAACCACAGCCTAGTATATGCTTGTCAGTCAACCAAAGCCTAGTATATGCTTGTCAGTCAACCAAAGCCTAGTATATGCTTGTCAGTCAACCACAGCCTAGTATATGCTTGTCAGTCAACCACAGCCTAGTATATGCTTGTCAGTCAACCACAGCCTAGTATATGCTTGTCAGTCAACCAAAGCCTAGTATACACTTGTCAGTCAACCAAAGCCTAGTATACGCTTGTCAGTCAACCAAAGCCTAGTATACACTTGTCAGTCAACCAAAGCCTAGTATACACTTGTCAGTCAACCAAAGCCTAGTATACACTTGTCAGTCAACCAAAGCCTAGTATACACTTGTCAGTCAACCAAAGCCTAGTATACGCTTGTCAGTCAACCAAAGCCTAGTATACACTTGTCAGTCAACCAAAGCCTAGTATACGCTTGTCAGTCAACCAAAGCCTAGTATACACTTGTCAGTCAACCAAAGCCTAGTATACACTTGTCAGTCAACCAAAGCCTAGTATACACTTGTCAGTCAACCAAAGCCTAGTATACACTTGTCAGTCAACCAAAGCCTAGTATACACTTGTCAGTCAACCAAAGCCTAGTATACACTTGTCAGTCAACCAAAGCCTAGTATACACTTGTCAGTCAACCAAAGCCTAGTATACACTTGTCAGTCAACCAAAGCCTAGTATACACTTGTCAGTCAACCAAAGCCTAGTATACACTTGTCAGTCAACCAAAGCCTAGTATACACTTGTCAGTCAACCAAAGCCTAGTATACACTTGTCAGTCAACCAAAGCCTAGTATACACTTGTCAGTCAACCAAAGCCTAGTATACACTTGTCAGTCAACCAAAGCCTAGTATACACTTGTCAGTCAACCAAAGCCTAGTATACACTTGTCAGTCAACCAAAGCCTAGTATACACTTGTCAGTCAACCAAAGCCTAGTATACACTTGTCAGTCAACCAAAGCCTAGTATACACTTGTCAGTCAACCAAAGCCTAGTATACACTTGTCAGTCAACCAAAGCCTAGTATACACTTGTCAGTCAACCAAAGCCTAGTATACACTTGTCAGTCAACCAAAGCCTAGTATACACTTGTCAGTCAACCAAAGCCTAGTATACACTTGTCAGTCAACCACGAGCACAAACCTAGCACTTGTACGTAATCACGGAAGTCAACGACATCGTAACATGCATATGTTTGTTACACGTCGCAAAATTATGACAGAAGCAGTCAGTCTGTCAGACATTTGCGTGTCCCTTGCAGAACTTTGCCTCACTAACAGCTCTCCTGTAGGCCCCACAGTGTAAGCAAGATACCCTGCTGCTGATTATCAACGATATCTTGCAGCCATCTTCGCCTTGGTCTTCCTTTCTTTCTTTTTCCTACTATGTATCCTTCCAAGACTGTCTTCTCTAAATTCTCATGACGTTTAATGTGTCCAAAATATTTAAGTTTTCTCTCTTTAATCCTCTTTAGTAGCCAGCCTTCTTCAATATTAAGTTCTTGTAGTATGGATATATTTGTTCTTTTATATCTCCATGATATCTGAAGAACTCTTGTGTAGCATTTACATTCAAAGGATTTATGTGTTTCTCAGCTGTTTTGTTAAGTGTCCAGGTCTCACAGGCGTATGTTGCGATGGGAAATATGCGAGTCCTTAAAAATCTTATTTTTGTAGTTCTGTCTCTTCCTATCCACAGATTCTTTATTTGTTTTACTTTCTGAAGAGCGATAGATGTCCGCCTTTTAATTTCCCTCACTTTATCTCCATTATTAGTTAGTAGTGATCCAAGATATTCAAAACTCTCCGCTTCTTCAAACTTTTCCTCATTGATATATATCTCACCTGCCTTATTTGTTTTGTCAGCTGCCATTAACTTAGTTTTCTTTGCAATTAAGATCAAGGTTTTGCTCTTCACTATTCTTAAGGACTGGCATAATTAGTTTTTCCACTCCTTTTTGTGTTGTGGACACTAATACATATCTATCTCTGGTATTTCATAACCTCCAATTTTTATGGCATCGTAATATCCTTTGTCTACATCAGCATGGGCGAAATATGCCAAGTGATTTCTCAAACGAAACAGCAAATACATGATGAATAAAATTTCGGGCGGCTATAACTAAAAGCTATTACTACCGCCGTATGACTCGAAAGAACTTTTACAACTACATGACTCTATCACGCGACGCTGTAAACTACGCCATAATTTCACAGCAACTGACCGACTCAAAGTAACATTCTCTCCCAAACATACTCTTCTCAAGTGTCCAGGCAGGTGTTTTATGCTCTCTCGGCCCCATAAACTTTCGTAATTTCCACGTGCAACATCAGTGTGATCTCAGGGAGTACAATGAAAAAGAACTAACTGCGATGAACAACAAGGGGCTTTAACAAAGCACAGTTATTTCATGGTTATTCACCTTTTTAGAGCATATTCTGCTAAAACAGAAGCCCTGTCACAGTATTCCATAAAGCAGTCATACAGTGGATATCCACCCACGCAGCATCCAAGGAAATGAAAAGGCAGACAGACTGGCAAAAAAAAGGGGAGTAAGAGTGCAGCAGACTGATAGAAGGACAACATATGAACAAACAAAAAAACAGACTAAAGTAATATAAAAAGACAAATGGAAAAAAAATCAACCCACCGCAAAAAAATATGACCAATACTAGGGACTGTCAAGAAACGACCAAGTGACAATCTTTTGACTGAGAAGAACATTGCAGGCTGAAGCCCTGAGACAAACAGCCACATTTCTGAGAGAGAGAGAGAGAGAATGAGAGAGAGAGAATGAGAGAGAGAATGAGAGAGAGGGAGGGAGAGAGAATGAGAGAGAGGGAGGGAGAGAGAATGAGAGAGAGAATGAGAGAGAGAATGAGAGAGAGGGAGGGAGAGAGAATGAGAGAGAGAATGAGAGAGAGAATGAGAGAGAGAAAGAGAGAGAATGAGAGAGAATGAGAGAGAGAATGAGAGAGAATGAGAGAGAGAATAAGAAAGAGAGAGAATGAGAGAGAGAAAGAGAGAGAATGAGAGAGAGAATGATTGATTGATTGATTGATCTTTATTTCAAAAGGGTTAAGAATTGGGCACGCAGGCCCTTCTGACATTCTGCCATTGAATGAGAGAGAATGAGAAAGAGAGAGAGAATGAGAGAGAGAATGAGAGAATGAGAAAGAGAGAGAATGAGAGAGAGAATGAGAGAGAGAATGAGAAAGAGAGAGAGAATGAGAAAGAGAGAGAGAGAATGAGAGAGAGAGAGAGAGAGAATGAGAGAGAGAGAGAGAGAGATTGGTGTCAATGTTTGAGCGAACAACAAAGAAGAAATAAAACATCAGATGATTTTGTGTAGTCGATGAAGTATACAAATAAGTTCTTCTGTACTTGTGAAGTTCTCTCAGTCAGAGTTCTTAGTTAGAATATGGCATTGCGTGTTCGTTTTCTTTCCACAAATTCATATTTCTCATCTCATTTTTCCTTTTTTTTTAACTCTGTATTTAATTCTTCTCATAATAATTCTCAGTAGTAGTTTTGTGATACGACGCGAAGGGGGGTAATTGTTCTCAAATCTTCACATTTTTCTGCTCTGAGCTCCTCTAAAATACTTTAAATGCAGATTTTAATGGATAGTAAAGGATTTTGAAATACCGCATTTCCTGTCACTGAACTCTTCCACTCCAGAATTATATTCCCGTGCTGTTTAGGAATAAATTTTGTTGAGAATTTTCCAGAGGAGGAAAGTAGCAGCTAGCAGGATGTTGATCAATAATGAAAAAAAAAAACGTGGGTTGGATTAGAAAAATGCTACATTTAAGTTTATTTAGACTATCACTCAGAGTGTTGATGTGTATACACGTGCAAGATCTGCCAACCCTGTCAGTGCTGTTTTGGAACAAAAGAGTTAAGACATCATTCAAGTTTGAAGAGTCTAACGTGGATTTACCGTCCGGGACAGACGGGAGTAGATGGAAATGAAATGACGGATAGACTTACTGGAGAGGCTAAATATAATGGAAGGCTGACAATGGACAAGGGTGACATATGCGAAAGCTGTATTGGACAGACTGTGGGAAAATGAAGAGCGAGGATTAAAGAACAATGTAAATATAAGGTGACTGCTGGAGCTGGGATAAAGGAAGGGTGGTGGTAGGAAAGCTGAACTGTTGCCGCAGAAACACGCGTTGTAAATAACTGACACTTGATGGGAACTATTAGCAAACAAACTCTTGCATGGATGCTGCGGCATTCGGCGGGGCATATATCAGGGCTCGCCCGAGTCTCAATATTGAATCGTGAAAAGAATTAAGACTCATCTATAAATTGGTGAAAAAATATCTTGGAGGAAAAAAAAAAACATAAATAGAAACCCAACGTTTAGCAAAAAATCTTCAAATTTGAACAACTTTACGTAGATTTTTTTTTGTTTTGTTTTAAGATTTAACTGATGATTCAATCAATCAAGTGCCGTGTCGCGTGGCATAGGCGATCATTTCTCTCCACAATTCCCTGTCTTTAGACTTGATTATGAGATCCACCTGTGACTTTCATCCTAGCCACACTGACAGCCCATCCAGTAACTTCTCTCTCTGTCTTCCTCTGTCTCTTCTTCCCACAGTTTTTCCACTGGACGCAATGTGTTCCAGTTTTCCTCTTCTCAGAATATGTCCTATAAATCTCGCTTGTCTACCTCTGATTTTTGCTGTAATTTGCCTTTTAACTCCAGCCTCTCTTAAGACTTTTTCGTTGGTATTAACTGATGATTCATCCATGGTAAAAAAAAAAAAAAAATTACAGACCAAAACGTTAGGGGAGATAACTAAAGTACATCACTAAGCGACAGATGACAAAAGAAGGCACTCAACCTTTATGCTGTTGGCTGATGTTTTTTTTTATATTTAAAAACTAATTTGGTTTGTAATCATAATTTAATCATTTATTATTACATATAGGTAAAGGTGACCCTGTTATGTCACCAAAGAAACAAGGTAACTATTTCTACAGCTGCGGACTTGGGGCGCCTCTGGCGAATTCGAACCACCTACCTTCACTATAAGAGATTAACGCATTCGCCACTTCGCCACTGAAAAGCTCATTATTGTATGTGGTAAACTGATCGTGTATGTTTTGATGTTACAGTCTAATACTGGTAATCTCTGCTCCAAGGCCTACACCGAACTACATCGGAATATACGACTCGGGGTCATTTTTGGAGTGTTTCTGGGGAGGGGGGTGCGTGTTATATAGCAGAAAATACTGTGTATAAGGTCGAGTGTTATATAGCAGAAAATGTTGTGTATAAGGTCGAGTGTTAAATAGCAGAAAATACTGTGTATAAGGTCGAGTGTTAAATAACAGAAAATACTGTGTATAAGGTCGAGTGTTATATAGCAGAAAATACTGTGTATAAGGTCGAGTGTTATATAGCAGAAAATACTGTGTATAAGGTCGAGTACTGTTAGTCCAAAGAAACAAATCTATGTCCCGTGACATTTGCATGTAGCTGGGGGGTGAAGTGTTAGTGCCTTCACTTCACGTTTCTAAACCATTACTGTATTTGAGGTAGGTATGCCAAACACCTTGTCCTCGCAGACTTTGTTTTCCTAGGGAAAACCCAGGTAACCAGTTTTGGAGGCTGGGTTGACACAAGTGCTAGTCGGTCCGAAAAAGATCCGCCCCGAATGCGAAACTGAAGCAAGGACTTTCTGAATGGCAGGCGGATGCACCAACCTTTGCACTACCACGGCATCCAATGGAAGGAAGACGTACGTTGTATAGATGTATACAGTGTACAGTTATATACTTCGAACAGCAGACAGATGTAGAGATGGTCTCTCTTTTGTTCTGCCCCTGATGTGTGCTTCTACAGGTAGTTAGTTCGATCAAAAGAACGTTGGTTTGTGTCTCGATGTAATGTCACACTGCTTCTCTTTAAGACGTCCCTTACTCCCTCAATTCATCTTCTTCTAGGGCGTCCTCCTTTGTCTTGTTATGCACATGCAGGCGGGTGTCAGGATTCATTCTCGTTGATCGTCAAAACCATCTCTTTTGAGCATATTCGAGCATTTTATAATGATTTAAAACAGAGGTTCTTAAAATGTTTGCAGTTTAGGGCCCTTAAATGCATTGCTGGGTACGTCGCTACACCTATTTGGCAAATTGTCGTCGAAATCATCATTAGTATTAGCCTATGAAGGCCTGGTCTGACTTCAAAATCTGCCAAAAACTTCGTCTTACTTTACATATAAACAGCTGGAAACAGAACAATTGACAGACAATTCTAATCTAACACCAGTCGTAAAACAAAATCGTTCTTAGATCAATTACCATACGCCACATCATTTAAAAGTAAGAGAACACAGTTTTGTAGGATTAGACTTGGAAAAAATCGTAGACAAAACACTTTTGAACGTGGGAGAAAGAAAAATCACAAGAGAATTACCTGGGATTCGAACCGCGGACTCCGGTAGGACGATCAGCCGTTTAACCACGAGAGAACAGCGTGCCAACGAACTGCGCTATCTAGCACCCACATCATTTAATTCTTTTGCCCCTAAGTATCGCCCTGGTTAAGAATCTCTAATTTCAAACACATGGGCTGCGTGGTCTTGGAGTTAGACGTTCGGCTCGGGTGTTGAAGGTTGCGGGTTCGAATACCACCAAAAGTTACAGGTTTTTTTTCCTCCTTTGTCCTCTTGATTCCTCCAGCGATAAATTCCCCCGGTCTCTGGGTGATGGGACCGATTGTCTGTATGCGTGTGCAATCTCGCCCACATTGGGAACCCCTTCGTAGCTGGAAATCGCAAGAAAGAGTAGACCAGACGGCCGCTGTCCAGGGCGAAAATTCTAGGAAATCTGCCAGGAAAAGTGGGGCGTCTATGCTGCCTGCGACGCCCGCTCTTAAGCGTTAAACTAAACGTGCAGCGGAGCAGAAATGGGAATGTCCTGAATGCGGTGAAACCACTCTCCGAACAAGGAAGGAATGAAGGAACCTAAAAGAAGCTATGAGCTCTGTCAAATCAAACGAGGTCTACATTGCATTGACGACTTCGGTGCAAGTGTAGCAAATGAGAAAATAAAATAATTAAAATGTTAAAATTAGAAATAAAATGGGAGTTATAAACTGTTTTATTAAGAAATTATAAAGAAATAGGCAAGAAATTCGACTCTTTTGAAATCAAATGCCTAAGGAAAATATTCGGCATCAAGTGGAACGAATTCAGGAACAATGCAGAGATAAGACAGATGAGTGAACAACAACCAGTCTCATGGGTGATCAGGAAAAGGAGATGGACATATGTTGGTCACGTGATGAGAAGAAACAGTCAGAGAATTCCAAAACAAGCTATAAAATGGAACACAACAGGTCAAAGAAAAAGAGGCAGACCGCGTAAAACTCTGAAGAGGACATTGTTAAGAGAGCCCAAATTAATAGGCATAAAATCCCTTGATGAGGTTGAAAGACTCGCCGAAGACAGGAAAAATTGGCGAATTAGCTTGCGAGCCATATGTGACATTTAACGGCACGGGAAGGATATAAAGATATAAACTGTTTGAATGGGCAGAGATGAACAGCACGATTATTAGAAGCATATGTTTTATTACTGACGCGAATGTTGCAAACGATAGAGGACAGAATTCTGAGAAGAGTTTATGGACCTGTAAAAGACTCTGTAACAGAACAAGGGAGGTAAGAGGCAACAAAGAAATCTACACATTGTTTAACTCCCCGCTTATAACAGCCGTTATGAACAACAACAGACAGACCTGGCTTGGGCATTTAGAGAGAATGGGAGGAGGATAAACAAAGAAAGATAGCCTATACAGAAGTGATGGAAGGGGGTAGACCAAGAGGTAGACCTAGACAAAGATGGCGAGACAGCATAGAAGAAGATATACTGGCTCTTGAAATCGACGACTGGCGAGAATCTTCAAGAACAGAGGGGAATGGAGACGTGTCTTGACAGCAGCAGTGAGACGCAACGGCTCGGAAAGTTGCTGAATTCAGCAGCTGCTCGAAGAAGAAGAAGAGAAGAAGAAGAAGAAGAAGATGATGATGATGATGATGATGATGATGATGTGTTGTTGATGATGAAATTTTTTGTCATATCGGCTCTACCAAAACCAATAGAAGCTGCTACAGCAATACAGAAGTTGTAGAAATGAAAACAACATAACTTCCAAGAGCTGGAGAATACGTAGTAAAGTTTATGATGAGGCGCAGATCGTGCAACACAACAGATCTGACATTAGTAACAACAAAAACGAGCAAAAACTGCCGTAATATAGCCCAACAATCAACTGAAACTACACTCAGTCAGTCAGTCACGTGCATGTCCCTTGCCGAACTTTGCCTCCCTAAATCACTCCTGTAGGCCTCTTGGTTGTAAGCAGGATGTCCTGTTGCTGATGCATCTATTCGCAGATTATCAACGATGTCTTGCAGCCATCTTCACCTTGGTCTTCCTCTCTTTCTTTTTCCCATTATGTACCCTTCCAAGACAGTCTTTCTAAATTATCATGACGTTTAATGTGTCCAAAATATTTAAGTTTTCTCTCTTTAATCCTCTTTACTAGCCAACCTTCTTCAATATTAAGTTCTTGTAGTATGGCTATGGTTGTTCTTTTCTGTGTCCATGATATTTGAAGAACTCTTCTGTAGCATTTACATTAAAAATCATTTATGTGTTTCTCAGCTGTTTTGTTAAGTGTCCAGGTCTCACAGGCATATATTGCGATATGAAAGATTGGAACTGCACTACGAAACACAAATGACAACAAACAAACAAACAAACAAAAACTGGACCAGTAGCTGTTGAACAGAAGCATATTAGTGTAACAGCAAAAACAGCTGCAGGTGTAAGGAAGCGACCGTCCGCGTCTGCAGTATAAGATGTTTCAACATTTTAATTTGAAGAAAGGCCACAAAGACAACAGTCAAAACAGTTGTAGATTTCAACGAGACCAGAAACAGCAAATAAAAACAAATATGAAACTGTCATAACCACATGAAATGGCAGTGAAAGCAAGTTTGAAACTGTCACAGACACAAGAAACAGAAAATGAAAAAAAAAATCGCTGCAACTGTCACAGCCATAAAAACAAACAAACAAATGAAACAAAGGTTAAAACTGTCATAACAACAATAAACAGAGAATGAAACATTGTCTAAAACTGGCACAACTGCAGGAAACGGCGAACGAAACAAAGGATAAAACTGTCACAAATATAATAAACAGTGAATTAAAACAAATGCTAAAACTTTCACAAACATAATAAACAGCGAATTAAAACAAAGGCTAAAACTGTGACGACAACGAGGAAGGACAAAATAAAGAAAACTTGGATCTGTGAAAGTCACAAGAAACAGTAGATGACAGAACGACTGTCTTGATCAACGTTACAAGAAGCAGTTTAAAAATTGTTACAGAACAATGTTAAGGACATCTCCAACAACAACAATGTTAAGGATATCTACAATAACAACAATGTTAAGGATATCCAGAACAACAACAATGGCTAGGATTCTTGCAACAGTAGTAATGACAAGATGCGTGTAACAGTAACATTTACAAGGACATCTACAACTGCCAAAAATAATAAGATATCTACCAAAGAAGCAGTGATAAGAATACCTACAACAGCACAGCACTGTTAAGGATATCACAGTATTAAGAAATATCCAAAGCACCAAAAATGATAGGAATATCTACAAAAACAGTAGAAATGGCGGAGAACTTTCCAGCAGCGACAATGTTAAGGATGTCACTAAAAGCAGGGAAGACAAGTATGTTTTACAGCAGGAAAGCAACATGGCACTTATAGCAGGACAACAACATGGTATCTACAGCAGGACAACTCTGGGACAACTTGGCACATACAACAGGACAACTTGGCATCTACAACAGAACAACGTGACATCTCCAACAGCATAGCGCAGCTTATCGTGGACTTACCTCGTTTGCGTAGCGTAGACGTATCCTTCGGTATCCACGGAGTAAAGACAAATATAATCTCCTATACAGAGATACTCCCCGCCTGCTGCCATCATCATCTTGTGATTGTTTCAGCTACTCCTTTCATTCAACCTACAAATGTACAACAGTATATAAAAATATATAATTGAAAGACATGTAAGGAAACAGGTAAGCATATAGTTACCTGGGTTGATTGGCAACCCTAGCGTAGAAATAATGGGTCAGAGACAGGCTTGTACCAGAAGTGGGCAATTCTGGGTAAGTTCCGTCTCCGGCCCATTATTTCTATGCATCAGACGTCTATTTTCAGTGATGGGATCTTCTTCTTCTTCTTCTTTTTCTTCTTATGCATTTTCTGTCTCTATCTCCAGTCTTGTCTCTTGGATAGATTTCACTGTTTTCTGTAACTCATGTATGTTCCATACTAACGAACTACGCTATTACAGTCGAGATTATACTCTTTCCATGTCTGCTTAAACTATCCGCTCCATACACTACACTCTTCCCAGGAATGACCATTTACTCCAGTGGCACAACAGCAACTATAGAAAAGTTCTCTTACGGTTAAGAGATGTTATTGATGCACAGGGTGAATAAATGCGATGATGACGGACACAGCAACGGTATGATACATTTCAAACCCCACGACAAGACGAATCCCCAACTCAAGACAACACATTGAATAAATTCTAGGCGACTACTGGCCGTCTGTAGACATTCGCCGCCATCAAAATCACTAACGTAAGAGAAAACAGTTTTATAGGACTGGACCTCGAAAACACGGTAGACAAAGCACTTCAGCGAGACGTGAGAGGAAGAAAAATCACAAGAGAATTACCTGGGATTCGAACACGGACTCTGGTAGGACGAGCAGCCGTCTAGCCACGAGAGAACAGCGCACTAACGAACTGCGCCAACTAGCACCTCAGAATTACTAGCTAAATTTCTAAACCTCTACTAATCTAACGCGATACACACACACACACAAAACTATATTTTCCTACAGACTTGACCTACTCTGTCCGATCTAAAACTTCAACTGCCTCGAAATCATTGATTTCTATCTCATGATTTTATTTCTACCGAAATCATACGTGAAACATGCGAGAAGCGTGCAAAGTGAGAGTCTCATTTAAGGTGGAATAATCTAACAACTGTCTACTATTTACTATGGGACAAAATCCTTTATATCTCAACTTTGCAATTCTGTGTTGAATTGTCTACCTTCTATGTCATAGTACTACATTGCACTGTCTCTCTGTAACTGCGAGTTGGTGTTCTTTTGCAGCCGATGCTGCGGAGGTGTTGAGGCACAGCATCGTATCGTCGTGAGGGTGGGTAATGTCAGCTATTCATTCAGTCCTGCAGTACAGCTAAAAAGCAGGGGAGTGTGTAATGCTTCTTTAGCAGACTCCACCACCATGGGGACTATGGTGATCCCCGTCCCGTTAGCCAGGCTAGTCCTGTTACTAGGGGTAACAACGGAGAGGTGGGACAGGGTCTTGATCAGCCATGGCGTAGTCTGAAGATTGTGGTTTGTTCTTGACGTGAAAGTTGCAAGTATCTCTTTCACGGTGCCCCCTGTTTGTAACACTCTGAGAATCCCTGATCAATTAAAGTGGCTACAAGCAGCGGAGACCCTAGGATCTTCAGCCCAGTAGGCTGTTCTGGCTTTCCCAACGTGCTTAGAAAATTCGGACAATTAAATAATAAAATAAGATGATATGGAAGAAAATGGCATAAGCAAACTGAGACACATCTTATTTGTATACCAAAAAATTGAAATAAAACCATCAAGCCATAATAATTATTTAGACGCAACTTAAACAGAAGCTAGTGATCATGCCCCTCCACTCTGTACAGTCCTTAGTTTCTCTAATCAGACCCACTGTCTTAATTTTATTTACGAAACATAAATCAGATCTTTCATATATTTCCCTCTTCTTCCCAATATCTTTACATGTTTTCCCCTGACTTTTCCCAAGCTATTTAAAATTGGGTGGAAAATAATAGAACTTACAAAACGAATAGAAAATGGTCATAGATTAATTTCGTATTTTTTGTCTTCAAAAAGAAATCACAAACATCGGTAACCCTGCAAGAACAAACTGGCAATTCCCTTGAAATCATACTTATTGACCGCATATATTTTGCGTAGAAGTAGATTTTTCTAAAAGATCAGTTCTACATTGAGATCTTTCTTCATATCGGCCCGTAAATCTCGATACTTAAGAAAAAAAGCACAGCAGAGAATTACAAGCTTTATTTGGAGCTGCCAAGAATCTTGTTATTTGAAAACGTCTAAAGCCGTCCTTACAATGGTATAACGACATCGCGAGTGACGTAAATAATCGACAAAATCAATAAGTCATGAAATAAGCTCTAATGAATCACCAGCAATTTGATCGTTTACTTATCCAAGGGTGAAACATTCAAACAGGGAGAAACGCCCTTCTCTGCCTCCATTGTCGGACCTGCGTGCCCATTTCTTCTCTTTTCCGAAGTAAAGATCACTCGTTCTGTCGTTCATTCGTTTGTTCGTTTATCTGGAAATCTCTGTTTGGGGGGGGGGGGGGGGAGGGGGTATGTTTTAAGAGAGAGGGGGGACAAAAAAGGAATAAGGTCAAAGTATCTAGACATGGAAACGTAATAATTATACGCATCGGCAGTCATATGACTGAGATTTGCAGTCATGTTTCTTTGCGTGTTAAAATTCAGTTGAATGGAAGTGGCTGGGCGCTAGAGTCGAGTTTATGTTACGAGATTAAAAACATTGAATAAGCTACTACGGTTTTGTTGTAATAATGCTTTTTCTTTTCTTTATGTTTGCCTATATATTACGTGTAGTTTATCATTATGTATAGATTTTTAGCATCTTATTCTTTACGATTAGTGTAAGACAGTGTTTCCCAACGAGGGGTGTATGCCCCCTCGGGGGACGGGAAAGCAATGTGAATATTTGGGGCGGGTGGGAGGATTATTATATTATACTTTTTCCTAATTTGTTTGACTATTAGGAGGGGGTGGGGTGCATCAAAATCTTTGAGGCACTGAGGTGGGTGAGGTAAACTCCTCGATTCCAGGCCGTTAAGGCATATTGGGGATACGGTGTTAGGCCCGCATTTCCACGAGCTTCGGCACACGAAAGTGTGACCTGGTCAGTATCACGCCTGGCAGCATTTATCTTCCCAGATTTCTCTGCTACCCATTTTTAGAGGCTGGGTCAACCCCGGGGCCTTTTTGTGGTGTGTGCCAGGAAAAGAAAGTCCCACTGCTGGGACTGAACCCGGCACCACCGAATTAGTAAACCGAGCGTCTAACCACTCAGCCAATCAGGCCACATGAGGTGGGGCATGATTAAAAAAAAGGTTGGGAAACACTGGTGTAAGAAAGAAAGAAAGAAAGAAAGAAATCTATGTCCTGTAGCAACAGCATGCCGTAGCTGAGTGTGAAGTGTTACTGCCTTCACATTTCCAGACCACCACAGCATTTGAGGTAGGGATCCAGGCACCTGTCCTCAATGCCCCTCTTTTGTGTTTGAGTGTGTGTATGTATGTGTGTGTGCTAGGGAAATAACAGGTACCCATTTTCTTAGGCTGGTTCGCCCCAAATAAAAGTTACGCCTGATTGGGGACCGTCTGATCGGCAAGCAAGTACACTAACCACTACGCCACGATCTAAAAAAGAAGGTCCATTCATTCATTCCACAGAGAACTAAACTAATGACCTGTCGGAAACATTCTTGAATTCTTCGGCTGAAGTTCATGGTATTCACCCAAGTCTCCTGGAGTAATGGGTGGCAAGTGCACACATGGAATCAAACCACGAATATTTAAGACAAAGGGGCAGCTTTTTAATGGCATGAGGATGATACTATCAAATAAGAAAATGTCCCTGCAAGTGAAGAAAAGAGTATTGCAGGGCCATATACCGCCATTATTGATTGATACAGAGATGTGGAACTTGGACAATCAACAAAAAAAGATGACAACGAAATTGAAAGCAACGAAGATATGCTTTTGGTGAAAGATGCAACAAATATACTGGACAGATAGAAGAGTTCCCCAAAGAAGTTTCAAAACAATGAAAACTAGTTAAAATGATAAGAAAAAGACTTCAAAATTTCTTGGACATGTGAGAAGACAGATGGTGGAGAACCTAGCAAGGATTGAAAAATTCAAAGAAAGAAAAGGAGGAGGGGAAGATCAGGAGAAAAACATTTCAGCAGACTTGACCAAGCTTTCAGCAGACCTGACCAAGCTTTCAGCAGACTTGACCAAGCTTTCAGCAGACTTGACCAAGCTTTCAGCAGACTTGACCACGTTTTCATCAGACTTGACCAAGCTTTCAGCAGACTTGACCAAGCTTTCAGCAGACTTAACCAAGCTTTCAGCAGACTTGACCAAGCGGCATGGAAAAAGAAATGCATTTGAATTGATCAGAAACACCAAGGATCACACAAGATGGAGAAGCATGATCTACGACGCTTTCCTGCACGGCACATGATCATAAACTTGAATAATGAATCCTCGATGTTGTTAAATAAGTGAGTTATCACCCTTTATCAAATCTGAGTTTTTCAAAAACATCATCTTCAGACTCTGCCAAAGACGAAGAGAATTCAAGGATTTTTCAACTCGAGGTAAAAGTTGAAATTTTCTATAACCAGAGAAAGAAACAACAGAACAGGAATTCAAACTCAGAAGTAAGGAAGTAACAGCGCACTGGAAAGGATGTGTAAACGAAAACAGCAACAACAATAACAACAATAACAACAACAACAACAACAACACGTTCCAATGTCAGCTTCTCTCATCAAATACTGAGCGCTGACGTGGCAATGAAATGCAGTTCTCAACGTAGAATTTCCGCGACAACGCACGGTAACATGGGGTCATGATCGCTTCACAACAGCCCACAAGATCGTGTTGGCTGTTTCCTTACTGCGTTTTTATGTTGTTGTTGTATAGTTATGATGGTGGCACAAGCTGGCCCTCAGTCTCACCCCAGTTCTTTCACCCATCTCGTCTAGGTGTCCTGGTCTGTCCATGTGTCAGGTATGTCGTCTTCTTATTTGTCTGCTAATTGTTGTCCGTTGCTTCTCCTTCATCTCCCTCTCCGCTAATTGTTGTCCGTTGTTTTCTCCTTCATCTCCCTCTCTGCTACTTGTTGTCCGTTGCTTCTCCTTCATCTCCCTCTCTGCTAATTGTTGTCCGTTGTTTTCTCCTTCATCTCCCTCTCTGCTACTTGTTGTCCGTTGTTTCTAACATCTACGTCACTTTTCTGTCTACATCACTTCCCTATCTATGTCACTTTTCTATCTACGTCACTTTATTATCTACGTCACGTTTTCTATCTACATCACCTTTCTATCTACGTCACTTTATTATCTACATCACTTTTCTATCTACATCACTTTTCTGTCTACGTCACTGTTTACTCCTTGGTCCCACTCTAAACCATTAGTATTCTCTCTCTCTCTCTCTCTCTCTCTCTCTGAACCTTAAGTGCCCAGGGCACATGGGGCTTCCGCAAGGGTTTTCCACAAATGCCTGTCTTTGCCTTTTTTCTGCTTTTGCCAAGGTGAGTCCTCTATTGCTCAGCATCCTCTCTGTTGTTCTTCTTCATGTCTCCTTTGGTCTACCCTTACTTCTGTTCCCCTGTGGTGTCCATCTTAGTGCTATTTTTGGTAGTGAGTAGTCAGTCATCCGGAGCACATGTCCCAACCATCGCCAGCGTCTTTCCTCAATAATTGTTGTCAGTGGCTTCATCTGCATTTCCGCCAACAAGATGTTATTTCTTATGGTGTTTGGCCAAAATATTCTTCTAATTCTTCGTAAAAATTTAGTGTGTAAAGAATTCAGCTCGTTTTCTATAGTTCTGGTAATTTTCTAGCATTCACTTCTATAGAGTATTATGATTCTGGAATTCCCACACTAGCTACATGTGCAGTGTCTTTCTGTGTTACTTTTCTGTCGTTCCCCCCCCCCCCCCAAACCCCCAACTACCAATACTGTCACAGAAGAAACACATGAGAGATGTTCAACTTTAAAGTAAGAGACACACAACGCTGTGGTTCAATCACTTTCCTAAACGAAAGCTTCGTAGCTTTTCGGTTGAAAAGGTTGTACCTGATAAGATGGAGTTGTTAAATGAAAATAAAGTGTTATTAGGCAAAATATGGAAACACACGATTGCCAATTTCCACCTGCACGGAACTTGATGCCTGAATATATGAGAAACAAATTCTTCTCTCTATTTGTGACCTTACCTTATTTTGGTATTCAAATTTTATGTATCTTTTTCTTATGATGATGTCCATTCATCCATTAATCCATATATCCACGTCTCTTGTCGGTGGTCTGCTAAGCAAGCTCGGCCTCGTACGCCTTGTGACGTCTTGCAGACCAGCAATAAAATCTTTCCACTTCTCACGGTCTGCAGCCAGTCTGTGTATTGTGTCCCAGATATGATAAACAGCCAGTTCTACTTTCACAGTTCTCTACCATGGTCATGCCCTACAGTTACGGGAAGCAAGCGTGTACAGCTAAAAAGGAAGAAACACATGAAGATAGATCCAGCGAGGAAGTAAGAAAAATTCAGTGACTAGAATTCAAAGGGCTAGAAGGGAGGAAATAACTAACAGAGATATTCAACTTAGAAATAAAAAGTATACACGGCTCCAGAAGAAAGAATCAAATAAAAGAGAGATTCAATCCACAAGTAAGAAACAGGCAAAGACTAGAAAGGAAGAAATAAAAAGAGAAATGCAGAATAAGAAAAGGCAACAATACATGTCGTTTTTCACGTTGTGGAGTATCTTAATTATAGTTTGAAATGTTGAAATGAACAGGAGAGTTAGCATTGCATTAAGTGTAAATCGGATATTTCAGTATCTAAAGCACAGAAACAAGTTGTCTTCTCTTCTCTTCTGTCTCCATGGAACTGCCAGCTGGTATTCTTTGCAGCCGATGCTGTGAAGGTGTTGAGGTACAACGTAGTATCGGCGCGGGAGCGGGTTATGGAAGCTATTTTTTCAGTCTCGGAGTGCAGATAAAACGTAGGGGGTGTGCAGTGCTTCTATACCAGACTCCACCCACCGTGGGGACTATGGTGATCCCGGCCCCCGTTAGCCAGGCTAGGCCTGTTACTGGGGGTACCAATGGAGAGGTGGGACAGGGTCTTAGCTATGGTTCGCTGACTGCCACAACAGACATTGTCTTCGCCACAAAAACATAAGAAATAAAAATATTTACATACATATATATGACAGAAAGACGCTGACGATGGTTTGCACATGTGCTCCGGATGACTGACTACTCACTACCAAAAGTAACACTAAGATTAACACCACAGGGGAACAGAAGTAAGGTTGGACCAAAGGAGACATGGAGAAGAACAACAGAAAGGATGTTGAGCAATAGAGGGCTCACCTGGGCAAGAGCAGGAAAAAAAGGCAAAGGACAGGCATTTGTGGAAAACCTTACAGAAGTCCCATGTGCCTTGGACACTTAAGGTTCAGAGAGAGAGAGAGAGAGAGAGAGAGAGAGAGAAGGAGAGAGAGATGTGACAGAAACCATCATAAAATAATAATGGGAAAAGAAAGAAAAATAATAACTATGAAAGCCACTCAATCAGCAAAGGAATATTTAATAACTTGGAAGAATTTTTTTTAAAAATAGAAAAGCCTATGAAAGTAATTGTAAAGAAACAGGAAAATAAACAAAAATTAATTGTAGGATAAATAGACAAAAAGAGTACAAACGGTCACCCATACAAAGATTCTGTGCAGTGACAAAGAGAACTTAAAGTTTTTAGTATTGATTCCAATAATGAATGCAATCGATACTGGAAGTGAAGATTAGAAATACTCGTAACAGATGAGAGCAGGAAAGCACTAGAATTCGATTACATTCGACATCATTCATTCGACGTGTAATGAGAAGGCGAGAGCTTGAAAAGATCATAACAACAGGAAATATAAATTAGAAGAGACACAGGGAAATGCCAAGAGCGAAAACAAAAATTATGGGCAGTCTAACGCCGTGGCAGAATAAAAAGTCTTCTATTGAGCTGATGGATAATATCGAGAACAGAAATCTGTGGAGAGGTATGACCGCCAGCTCTAGCCGGCACGGCACATGATGATGATGATAGGATAAATATCTTTAAATCATTTTTAAAATCATATAGTTTAATCAGTTTAAACAGAGAAAACTTAAATATTTTGGACACATTAAACGTCATGGTAATTTAGAGAAGACTATCTTGGAAGGGCACATAATGGGAAAAAGAAAGAGAGGAAGACCAAGGCGAAGATGGCTGCAAGACATCGTTGATAATCTGCAAATGGATGCATCAGCAGCAGGGGATCTTGCTTAGAACCGAGAGGCCTACATGAGAGCTGTTAGGGAGGCAGAGTTCCGCAAGGGACATGCAAATGACCGACTGACTGACTGAGTTTAAAACTGTACCTTTCTCCATTCTCTACGGAACACTTGAACAACGTAATTTCGAATAACGTACAACAATATTGTCTTATTAGCGTCAGATTAAAAAGATACGAAGCATGAGAATGTCAAACAGGATAAATCCACGAACAAACGAATAAGTTGTTTCTCGTATATAAACTGCCATGACGATGAATGTTGGCGATCATGCTCTCCTACTTTGTGAGGTACTTGATATTTCTAAAGGCGCTGGTTACTTTTCTTCTACCACTCCATCTCATCAGGTACTGAGAATTTGAGAAACAGCGACACTTTCGTGCAAGAAAGTGACCTAGCATTGTGCTGTATGGTTAAAGGTTAAATCTCCTTTTCCATGCCATTAAAGGATATTCGGGATAGTGTGTTGGACCCGCGTTTTCAAGGCCGTCGATATATGAAAGTGTGATATGGTCAATATCACGCCCGACCGCATTTCATCATCTTCGTCATCACCGCCTTTCACTCACTTGAGAGCACAGGTCACGGATCTCCTTCTTCTTCTTCTCCTTCTCCTTCTCCTTCTTCTTCGTTCACTTCTACCACCAAGATCACTCCGTAATCCTACTGAATTTACTCCTGTGCTCCTTTATTGGTCCTGAGGTCCCCGAGAGGGCCACAAGAGATTCCCAAAAGGACCACATGAGGTTCAGAGTATCGCGGGGCTTGGGCCTGTATTCTCGGTGGGTCGCAGAAGAGGGATTGCTTGACACCCTGGTTTTCGTTGCACAAGTTTAATCTAGAGTTGGACGTTCTCACCGGAAAACCTCGATGTGTTTTGGTTATCAGCATATTCCCGCCGGGTGAGAGGTGGTTGCCCATCCAGTCCAGCGTTGGACTTTCTCACCGGAAAAACCTCAGCGTGATAAGGATAGGCATATATCCCTGTCGGGTGAGAGGTGGTTGCCTATTTATACTGCACTGGTACAGTGTCTCCGACTTCAGCGTTTTGTGGTCGTGGACGGTACCCTTCCTAGTTGTTACCAGAATGGAGCTTTTGTGCAGGATGACGAATCCTCGCCAGTAGTAGGTTTCACCCCTGAGTTAAACAGGTTTAGACGTATTATCCCAGTATGGGCGCTTTTAGGACGTGTTCGATCTCTAGAGCGGAGGTACCATGACATGAGTAGTCATCAAGTTTCACCCCTGGGTTAAGCCGGTTTAGGCATATTTCACCAGTATGGGTATATATCGGACGTGACCGGCCTCTAGAGCAGAGGTGCCGTGGTATGAGTAGCTCTCGTCGCGAGACTACTGGACGTACCGATGAATCTTCACTTTATCCTTTCCATAACCTGTTCACAACGGCCCCGCTTGGCAACCCTAATCGTATTTTCTTCATTGGTTGAGAGGAGTTTCACCCCAAGCACGGCAGTCGAAGAATCTCGCCAGCAGTGTCTTAGTTTAACCCCTGGATTAAGCCGGTTCGGGCATTCCGCCCGGTTTGGGTGCACATAGGACGTGGCCGAACTCCAGAGCAGAGATGCCGTGATTTGAGCGGTCCTGACCTCTAGACTACTGATTACTTCCCTTAATCCTTTCTTTCACCTTTTCCACGGTGGTGCCGGGCGGGAACCCCATTCGCACCTTTCTTCACTGGCCAGGAAGAGCCCCACTACACTCTCGGCAGCTGTAGAATCTCCCCAGCAGCGGATTGAACTAATAAAAGCGCTCTTTCCACGAGGGTCGGAACTTAGTAAGCATGTATTAGAATTGCCACAGTTATCCAAGTAGGATCGTGTCATCTAAGGAACCTCGACTGATTTAATGAACCATTTATGGTTTCACAGTGAGACAGTGTGAACTTAGACATGCATGGCTTAATCTCTGAGACAAGCATATGACTACTGGCAGGATCATCCAGATAGCTTTCTTCACCGAACCGTAGTCGGATATCTGACGATGGACCGACTCGGGGCAAGGTAGACAGCGCTCTGCTCAGAGCGGATCCCTTTCGACCACGGCAACGTTTCATTTCCTTCAACCACCGGTGGCAGCTACAGGCTCTCTCTGCTCTAACGAACGAGAAGAAAGCGCTGCACCGACAACCAACGCACATGACATACTGCAGACCCGATACTCTTTGCTAGAGATGGGCCAATTTCGAGACCATCTGTCGACAACACCGTAGTACACCACCGACGCGTTAGCTGACTAGCCGTTTATAGGCTTCACTCGACAGCTTCTGCATCGAAACACCTTAACTCTCGCCGTCCAGGAAGGAAGCGAAAACCTTTCTCATCACGGATAAAGGCTATCCAGTCATCCCTGTTCTTGGAATTATTATATGCTTCCTTCCATGTGTATCCCTTGTCTCTGAGCACTGTCATAATTTTTCTTCTCCATGTAAGTCTAGGTCTTCCTCGTTTTCTATTTTCTTAAGGATTCCATGTCAGTGCCTGTCTTGCTATGTTGGTGTCAGGTTTCATTAGTGTGTGGCCAATTCACCTCCATTTCCCAGACATGATTTGTAAGTTCATAGGTTCTTGTCCTGCCCTTTTCCAGACCTCCTCGTTTCTGATCTTGTCCTGCTATTTAATGTTAAAAATCCTCCTCAAGCAGTAGTTCATGAATATTTGTATCCTCTGTTATATTGTTTTGGCGCGACCGCATTTAGCTTCCCAGATTTCTCTGGTGCCAACTTTTAAAGGCTGGGTGGACTCCAGGGTATTTTGGTGTGGTGGTACCAGGAAAAAAAACCTCACTGCTGGGACTTGAACCCAGTACCACCGGATTAACAGACCGAGCGCCTAGTCACTCGGCCAACCAGGTCGCTGTGTTGTATGGTTAGAGTTAGAGAAATAAGAGACAAAGCTCTTTAGATGTCACAGAATGACAACAGAAATGCATGGAGCTCGAACCGTGGATCCCTTTAGGATGACCAACAGGAGAAAACATCGCAATCAACTTGGCCATCTCACTTTTCCACACAAAAAATATGTTCGATAGCCTAGTCTTTATTGCGTGTCTAACCGAAATCGTGTCATCAGGAGAGGAAGCGAAGCTATAACACATAAATTTCGTTGCTTAAATTCAGCCTCTCGCAGGAGGGCGGTCTGGAACATTAACACACGCAACTTGAAGCACTAACATAACGTAGTTTGAAAAACTAACATAACGCAGTTTGAAACAATAACATAACGTAGTTTGAAACAATAACATAATGTAGTTTGAAACACTAACATAACGTTGTTTGAAAAACTAACATAACGTAGTTTGAAACAATAACATAACGTAGTTTGAAACAGGAACATAACGTAGTTTGAAACACTAACATAACGTAGTTTGAAACACTAACATAACGTAGTTTGAAACACTAACATAACATTGTTTGAAACACTAACATAACGTAGTTTGAAGCAGGAACATAATGTAGTACGAAACACGAATATAATCCAGTTTGAAAAACTAACATAACGCAGTTTGAAACAATAACATAACTTAGTTTGAAACAATAACATAATGTAGTATGAAACACTAACATAACGTTGTTTGAAAAACTAACATAACGTAGTTTGAAACAATAACATAACGTAGTTTGAAACAGGAACATAACGTAGTTTGAAACACTGACATAACGTAGTTTGAAACACTAACATAACGTAGTTTGAAGCAGGAACATAATGTAGTATGAAACACGAACATAACCCAGTTTGAAAAACTAACATAACGCAGTTTGAAACAATAACATAACGTAGTTTGAAACAATAACATAATGTAGTTTGAAACACTAACATAACGTTGTTTGACAAACTAACATAACGTAGTTTGAAACAATAACATAACGTAGTTTGAAACACTAAGATAACGCAATTTGAAACACTGACATAACGTAGTTTGAAACACTAACATAACGTAGTTTGAAGCAGGAACATAATGTAGTATGAAACACGAACATAACCCAGTTTGAAAAACTAACATAACGCAGTTTGAAACAATAACATAACGTAGTTTGAAACAATAACATAATGTAGTTTGAAACACTAACATAACGTTGTTTGACAAACTAACATAACGTAGTTTGAAACAATAATATAACGTAGTTTGAAACACTAAGATAACGCAATTTGAAACATTAGCATAACACAGTTTGAAACACTAACATAACGCAGTTTGAAACATTAGCATAACACAATTTGAAACACTAACATAACGCAGTTTGAAACACAAACATATGCACATGATCTCATCCAAATGCCTAATACTGACTGGACAACAACAATAACAAATAAACAAACAGTTATTTTCAGAGAGGTAGTTTGCTTTTCCTCTAAAAAAAAAAACCCCCAACATTAAAAGCACTTTCTGACCCTCAGCTGCGCCCAGATCATTGTTTCCTGGCCTCCGTGTGCTGTGTTTATATCCACGTGGTAGTGCCCCTCCACCTCCCCCCCCCCAAATGGTCACAATCAAGCCCCCCCCCCCCCCAACACTGTAGAGCACATGTGAAACAGTTCTCTCGGAGCACCGAAAAAAAGGGGATCATTTATTCACGGTGAATACTGGACGCTGTGTATTGATCACTCTACGGAGAAACTAAAAAAAAGTGCGTACGGCGTCAGTCAACCAAATCAGCCTGTCCCGTATAATATTTTAAGCGGGTTAAAATAAACCAGAACGCTGCTCCTCTATAATTAACACAGCGGGTGGCCATTTAACGCGTCACTGGGTTACAATATAATTTTTAAATCGTTAATTAACGTATTATTTTACAGGACAATAACTGTTTGTTGCTTGACAATCGGTTACAGTGGAAGATAAACAGCGGAACAATATGCGTCTATAAATACGTCGTTATTTCAGGTAACTAATGTTCTAAGAAGACTATGAATTATGCTGCGTGAAAATAAGGGGCCTGATTGGTGTACATGAGGCGTATAAGGGAGTACGGTGTTACTGTCAATGTTTTCTCTTGATCTGTCAATAAACAAGAGGACGATATATTCCAGGTCGCTCTTGGATGCTTATGTGAGACTTTCATTACTGAAATAATATGTCGGGAGAGAGAATTCATTCATTCATTCCTTTGCATGTCCCTTGCGGAACTTTGCCTCCCAAACAGCACTCCTGTAGGCCTCTCGGTTGTGAGCAAGATGGCCTGCTGCTGCTGCATCCATTTCCAGATCATCAACGATGTCTTGCAGCCATCTTCGTTCCGGTCTTCCTCTTTTTCTTTTTCCCATTATGTATCCTTCCAATACGGTCTTCTCTAAATTATCATGACGTTTAATGTGGCCAAAATATTTAAGTTTTCTCTCTTTAATCCTCTTTACTAGCCAGCCTTCTTCAATATTAAGCTCTTGTAGTATAGATATATTTGTTCTTTTTTGTGTCCACGATATTTGGAGAACTCTTCTGTAGCATTTACATTCAAAGGCATTTATGTTTCTCAGCTGTTTTGTTAAGTGTCCAGGTCTCACAGGCATATGTTGCGATGGGAAAGATGCATGCCCTTAAAAATCTTATTTTTGTAGTTCTGTCTGCTCCTCTCCACAGATTCTTTATTTGTTTTACTTTCTGAAGAGCAATAGATGTCCTCCTTTTAATTTCCCTCATTGTATCTCCATTATTAGTTAGTAGTGATCCAAGATATTCAAAACTCTCCACTTCTTCCAGTTTTTCCGGGAGAGAGAAATGATAGCTAATATCGCGAAACTTACTGTCACTTTCTTGATGATGATGATGATGATGATGATTAGTAGTAGTAGTAGTAGTAGTAGTAGTAGTAGTAGTAGTAGTAGTAGTAGTAGTAGTTGTAGTATTATATACTGTACCGGATAGCGTTGGCAATCATGATAGACCCTTAACATGCGGCCTTTGGTGTTTCCAGTCAGTTCAGATGCTGTTATTTATTATACATGCCATTTGGTCAGTCCAATTACTTGGTCAGTCCAGACACTTGGTCAGACCATGCCACCTGGTCAATCCCGCCACTTGTTCAGTCCATGTCACTTGGTCCGTCCATGTCACTTGGTCAGTCCAGCCACTTTTTCAGTCCATGCCACTTGGTCAGTCCAGCCACTTTGTCAGTCCTTGCCACTTGGTCAGTCCAGCCACTTTGTCAGTCCTTGCCACTTGGTCAGTCCTTGTCACTTGGTCAGTCCTTGTCACTTGGTCAGTCCAGCCACTTTGTCAGTCCATGCCACTTGGTCAGTCCATGCCACTTGGTCAGTCCATGCCACTTGGTCAGTCCATGCCACTTGATCAGTCTATGCCACTTGGTCAGTCTATGCCACTTGGTCAGTCCATGCCACATGGTCAGTCCGTGCCACTTGGTCAGTCCCCCCACTTTGTTATATGGCCACTTGGTTAGTGCAGCTACTTAGTCATTCTATGTCACTTAGTCAGTCTAGCCACTTGGTAGGTCCATTTAAATATTTTTCTCGTGATCTTCCTCTTTTTCTTTTTCCCCTCTGAGTTTTCCGGACATTATTTGTTTCTCTGTCTTCTCCTGAGATGTCTAGAAATTATGAGTTCTTTTTTCTTATCTTTTGAACTATTTTTCCTTGTTCTGAATCTTGTCTGAGTATCTCTTTGTTTGTTTTTCTGTCTGTTCAGTTTATTTTAAAAACACGAAAAGTTGATGAAAAATTAAACATTTTTGACATCCTCCCTTTAAGAAAGTATTTTTATCTTTTGCGTTGTTTTAGTATGTGATCCTGAAGAGGGCGTGTGCCAAAATATTGGATTGTCGTACGTTCTTCATTCACGTGTGATCATCTTCATTTCCGCTCATCCTTATTTCTGCCCACATTCCTCACTCTTTCTGTCTTTTTGTAAAAAATGAACCACAACCTCCATATACTTTATTAAAACAATTGTTAGAACTCAACTTCAATCCACTACCTGGAAGCCAACTGAGAGGTCGCAAACGTATCTATGCGAAGGTAACAAGTATTTAGTTTAAAAAAGCACACAAAAATATCTCTCTCAGCTAGATCATCACTTTAGTGTTATCACAAAGACGTTCCTGTTAATCTTCTATCTGTTTTAATATTTTCAAAGCAGCAGACATTTCCTCTACTTTATACGCGTTGAATAATATCCTCGGGCATCTGTTGAGCCGAGTCGGAAGTAAAGGTTTGATGCGGTACAAGATGATCATTGAAAGATGTTACAAGTTGTTGTTACTGGTCAACTATTGTGAAAGATGATGAATGATGCATGTCCCTATACATGTAGCGACTTTTTCTTCTTCATGTGACCATGTCCTTTCCAGAACGTTGTCCCTCTCACTGCCTCTCTGAGTACAATGTGGTCTTGCGCAAGATGACCACCGTCTGGCAATGACATCTTCCAGCTTTTCGTGATGTACTGAATCTCCTTACTGCCAGGCCGTTCCTTTTGCCAGGCAATATTCCTTCTGTTTTCAACCTCTACAAGCTACTGTGTCTCTTGATGTAACGGAAGTATCTCAGCTTTCCAATTTTTATGGTGTTAACGAGCCAGTTTTCTGTGACACCTATTCCCGTCAATATCTCTTTATTTGATTTTCCATTCTATCCAGCGTAGTGGTTAGAGCACTCGTCTAGCAACCGAATGGTCAAGGGTTCGAATCCCCAGCTGAGCGGGATTTTTTTTCCGGCCTCGAGGTCGACCCAGCCTAGTAAAATGAGTGCCAGAGAAAATCTGCAACGAGGAAAGGAACTGGCCACCCCAGCTCAAACGCTGATGGCCCAGCATAATGAGGTCTCTAACGCTTCATTCCCTAGGGCATTTGCTATGGGACTATCTTTACTATCCATGAGTTCAGCGTTGAAATAATGAACAATGAATTTAATCATAAATAAAAATAAGAACAAACTAACCAGAACTCCGCTATGGAAAGTATTTACAAAATAAACAGTAACCCACTTTGATATATAAAATTCAACTATGACAATGTCTTATAATTTCTTTGTGGATATTTTATATGCCGAAACTAAAAAGGCTGGATAACACTGAATTAGATTCTGGATTTTCAGAAGCAGGAAAATAAAGAAGTAGTGGATGAGCGAATAAAATGCCAAGGTTGGGTAACAAATAAATAAAAACAAAACAGAACTCTTTATGTCACAAAGAATAGGAGGGAAAAAAAATAGAAAGACCAAGAAATTTTGATGTAATTCACTAGGAACCATAAAGAGTGAGCCAGAACCATTCCTGTGTGGCCAGTAAATGATGGACATTTCGGCTCTAAAAGAGAAATAAAATAACCATGAGGCTTTGCTGTTGTTCGCTGCTGGATGTTTTATTTTGGGTTTAAGTTGTTGGTTGGTCGCATGTTGTATGTTGGATGCAGGTTGCTGTATGTTGTATGTTGGATGCAGGTTGTTGTATGTTGCATTTTGAATGCAGGTTAGTGTATCTTGTATTGTTGGATGCAGGATGCTATATGCTGTATGTTGTTTGTTGGATGCAGGTTGTTCTACGCTGGATGCAGGTCGTTCAATGCTGGATGCAGGTTGTTGCATGATTCGATACAAGTTATTCCATGCTGAATGCAGGTTCTTGTATACTAGTTTTCTAACTAATTCTTAGTACCTTACTAGTATGGCTTTTCAACGAACTTAAATTCTCAGACTCTAAATGTACAAGTACAAAGACAATGTAACAGTTTGAAGAGCACTGACACCCGAATTTTATGGAATCAAATAAACTACGTATTTATTGTGAAAAGAATGGGCGGTGATCGGTGAGGATGAAGAATATTGATTGTAATAAATGAACAATCCACTCCTAACCTTGGCGAGAGCTTGTTCGCCATATAAGGAAGGAGTGAGCTACACTATACTCACGCTCAGACCAAGTGCCAGACATACAACACTACACTCACACTCAGACCAACTGCCAGACATACAGCACTACACTCACACTCAGACCAACTGCCAGACATACAACATGAATGGTCATAAATGCCAACTTACATTCTCACAAGAAGCCTTTACATGAATCCGTAAGAAAATAACGCAAAGATCGGACCTTATAAGTCCTACAATGCTTCAAAAGAACTATTGTTACATTCTTCATTTACAAGTAAACATACCTGGATCCATGGAAGGAAAACTCAGTTCACATTCCATCACAATTTACTACACAATTTCCTAGAACGCTTTCTAACCCATAACGATATCAAATCTCTCAGCTATGTATAAAAAATCTCACTCAGTATAATCATATAACTAAGTCACTAATCACAAGCCTGTCACTATGATTCTCATACTTCTATCTTCTATCCTAATCCCACATTTTAATCTCCATCTAAACATCATCCTACGTAAAAGTTCAACGCTTAAATATCATCAACAATTTCTACTTTCCTTTTTTTCGTGAACATTCGTCCACGAGAAAGTCTAAACTTCATGAAAATCGCCTGTTTAAGACCTTGGACTAGTCTCTGAAAAACAACCTAATTTTAGCTAGCTATAAAAACAAGTCTAGAGAAAGTTCAATCAAAATCCCGGGATTTCAACGTCCAAAAATGACCTTCAGAACTAACTGGAGATTCCATATTTAAATTTTAATTAAAAAAAACATGTCAGGATAAAGTTCGCTACTCCCCGAGATTTTCCAAGGTTTTAACTAAACTTGAGTCAAAAAACGTGTCAAGATAAAGTTCATCAAACATGATCATAAATCTCGGGAATTTTAAAGTGTCAAGAATTACATTTCTTTTACACCAACAAACTACGTCATAATTAAATAAGGGCGTTAAAATTTTGATAAATTACAAACTTTTACCATGGATTATATCCTTTAGATGGAAATAAAGAACATAATTAAAGAATTCTGTTACACTTGTATGTTGGACGAAGGTTGTTGTAAAGTTGGATAAAGGCGATTGTATGTTGAATGCAGGTTGTTAAATGTCGGTTACAGGCGATTGTATGCTGAATGCATGTTGCTGTATCTATGTTGGGTGCAGGCTTTTTGTATGTTATACAGTTTTGTTTTCTCTCGCTGCCCAACAAAGGCTGTTGAAAAGCAGACAGACGTAAAAACGACTTGTATATACACATGAATGTTCTATGCCCTAGAACAGGTGTATCCAGACCCCAGCTGTCTCATGTCCTGAGAAAGGAAGTGAAAGATAGCATGCATACCAAAGAGGAACACAGATAAAGGTGTGTAATAATTTGTAATGAATGAATGAGGACGCCGCCCCTTCTCTGGCAATCAGCGACTCGTAGCTGACATGCTAGGGTCATGTTTGACGAACCATAGCTGACCAAGACCCTGTCTCACCACTCCGTTGCTATCCCTAGTAACAGGCCTAGCCTGGCTACCAGGGCAGGGATCGCCATGGTCCCCATGATGGTGGAGTCTGCTAAAGAAGTTGTGCATAACCCTCTGCTTTTAGCTACACTCCAGGACTGGAAACAAAAAAATAGCTGCCATAGCCCGCTCCCAAGTCTACAAGAGGATGTGTCTTAACATCTTCACACCATCTGCTGCAGAGAATATCATCTCGCAGTTCCAGAGAGAAGGAAGGAAGGAAGTACAATTTCAACGCAGGGGAGAGTGAAGGGATAAAAGGTAATAAATAACAAAACAATACATATTTCGTCCGGCGTCTTCTTCAATGACAGAAAAGAAACAAAACAAAAAGACTCAGGAAGGAATAAAAAGGGAAACAAAGAGCGAACAACTGAAGGCATGTAAGACGTGAAAGCTGAAAGATTTGTAAGATCAAAGCAACCATATTTCCACCCCTCCACACTCCCACTCATGCCACGGATGACTGCACCTACAGCTCCCCCACATGCGGGTCCCAATGACCAAGAAATGCATTTGTCCTGTCGGGGAAGGTAATTCCTCGGGACGCCCGCGGGCATCCATGCATACAGCGCGACAAATGAAGTCGATTCCTCCCAGTTCACTCTACTTCAACAACACACGGTAAAAACACCAGTGCGATGTAACTGTGATTCACAATTCCACATAATAGTTATTAAACCCGTCAGCCATCTTCATTAAACCGCCATCATCGTCATCATCATCGCAGATTTCCTACGACTCATTAACTTCCTTCCGTGACCAACTTTCTGGACCAAAAATTCTCACTTTTGCCTGTCAAAGTATGTCTGTGTGCCAAAGTGGCACATACTGGGAAAAAATCCTGGCCCTTTCATGCCGCAGAGGCGCTTAGGAATCTAATGTTTGTGCCTTTTTATTTTGTCCTTGACCTGTAGCATACGACACGTTATTCAGTTATTTAGTTAGTCAGTCAGTCAGTCAGTTAGTTAGTTAGTTAGTTAGTTAGTTAGTCAGTCAATTAGTTAGTTAGTTAGTTAGTTAGTTAGTTAGTTAGTTAGTTAGTTAGTTGGTTGGTTGGTTGATTAGTTGACTTTTTCGTTGTTTGGTTGGTTACTTAGTTGGTTAGTTAGTTATTTGATTAGTTAGGTAGTTAGTTGGTTAGTTAAATAATTAATTAATTAGCTAACTAGTTTGTTAATTAGTTGGTTAATTAGTTAGTTGATTATTTAGTTAGTTAGTTAGTTAAATAGTTTATTGGTTAGTTAGTTAGTTAGTTGGTCGGTCGGTCGGTTAGTTGGTTATTCAGTAAGTTAGTTACTTAGTAGTTGGTTGGTTGTTTGCTTGGTTGGCTGGTTAGGAAGGACCATCATCCATGCACTCCGGAAACTTCCGCGGATGCTCCGACCTCCTCTTCATTATCTCTTTCATCGTACAGTAACTGATGACGCCCCTTCTTTGTTGCTTGATAATCCGTCTGGGGCTCTTGATGAATCGTTCAGTTTTCGCTAACCCAAGTTTAACTTCGTTCCCCTGCCTCCCCCCACGCTCAAAAACTCCTTCATTTTTTACCTTGACAAGGACACCGATTCACAGTTGTCAGGGAATTCCTTTGTAACTGTTAAAGCACAGATGATGTCGCCAAGATGGCTGCACGTTCTTGCCAGCGACTGATGGAGTTTGTGTTTACGTAGAGCAGAGTGGCTCTCGGGGAGATTTTTTTTTCGTTGATAAGGACTCTCGCAGGTGCCACGGAGTACGTGCACCTCCTCGCTAACTGATCGGTCACCGTCCAGCGATATTAGTAACACGGCATCGTTACTCAGAAAACCTACCGGGCCACCGTCATCAGCGGTTCCCAAAGCCTACTGAGGAAAGTGGAACTTGTCTTGTGCTATCTCCCTGTAACTGCGAGCTGGTGTTCTTTCCAGCCGATGCTGTGAAGTGGTTGAGGCACAACATTGTATCGGGTTATGGCAGCTATTTTTTCACTCTCGGAGTGCAGCTAAAAAGGCAGGGGCGTGTGCAGACTCCACCACCATGGGGTCTTTTGTGATCTCTGCCGCGTTACCCAGGGCAGGCCTGTTACTGAAGGTACCAACGGAGAGGAGGGACAGGGTCTTGGTCAGCTATGGTTTTGCTAACCCTGATGCTAGCATGTCAGCTATAGGTCACTGATTGCATAATGGGGCAGCGTCTTCGCTTCCAGAAAAGTGGAACACAAAGCCATAAGAAGTGAAAGGCTAGAAATAATTAATAAATCGCATATCAAAAACATCACATAGATGTACTGTGCAGGCCATGTCGGAGCTGACGGAAAAAAACAAAGCTAACCAGCTGGCAGCAAGAGCCCAGCTGGCAGCAAGAGCCAAACCAAAGGGCCTCATCAAAATGGACAAATCAGACTTAATACAAATCCAGCAGGCAGTAGCTTGAGGAACAGTCGGGAAGTAATTTTATCCAGAGCACCTACCACGCAAGACTCACAGAGTTACAGGTAGCCGAGAGCAGTGGATGCAAACCCCAGCTGAAAGCTAGATCACGCGCAAGACACAACCAACACGACATTGGAATCATTTCTCTAAAATGAGATCCTGATGTCAAAGGCCGAACACATGTGTGCCAGGCCTCGAGTGTAATGAGGCCGCTCCATAGGACCAGCTGCACAGCTAGGCCCATTACAATTTGTAGTACATTTACATCTGACCGCGTTTCCTTCTTCATCCCCAGAAGAATGAGCCGGGCATCCATATCCACCGCCGAATGACCGGGACACTTCCTACAGGACTTGAACAACATACCTCGCTTCGAGAGATGCATACAGTAACCACTACGCCACTCAGCACATAATATGCGGTATAGTTATGTCTACGTTGCGTTATCAGTATCGTGGCTTCGATATGTCAGAAAGACATTCTGAGATATTTTTTTTTCTTTTTGTCAGGTCCGTTCTTGTTTAAGATTTGAGGATCCCTGGAGTTGAGATGATAGTTCCTAAAAACAGCCAAGGAGAATTGCAGTTTAAAAATTTTTCACTGCCAAACAAGACTGAGCTGAACAGCATCCGCTGACGTTTAACTCTTTGACCACCAAAACAAAACAATCGAGCAGTATCCACTGACGTTTAACTCTTTGACCACCAAAACAAAACAATCGAGCAGTATCCACTGACGTTTAACTCTTTGACCACCAAAACAAAACAGTCGAACAGTATCCACTGACGTTTAACTCTTTGACCACCAAAACAAAACAATCGAGCAGTATCCACTGACGTTTAACTCTTTGACCACCAAAACAAAACAGTCGAACGGTACCCACTGACGTTTAACTCTTTGACCACCAAAACAAAACAATCGAACAGTATCCACTGATGTTAACTCTTTGACCACCAAAACAAAACAGTCAAACAATATCCACTGACGTTTAACTCTTTGACCACCAAAACAAAACAATCGAACAGTATCCACTGACGTTTAACTCTTTGACCACCAAAACAAAACAATCTAACAGTATCCACTTACATTTAACGCATTATCTAGAAAAACAAAGCTGGATTTAACAATATCCAATGACGTTTAACCTTTTGACCACCAAAACAAAAAAGTGCTCGCATTAACCGACAATTACATTTTTACTTACCGATAAAACAAAAAACAAGAAAAACCGAAACTTTTGCAGGTCAGAGGTTATTGCAACTGTTTTTTTTTTTAATTATCCAAAACCCTAGTAAAATAGCAACCAGCGAAGTCGTTTGAAGGATATTAGGAACTGCAGACTGACGATGATGCTCAGTTTATAGTATAGGAGAACCAGCTAGTTTTGACTGCGGTTCAGCATGTAAAGAGTAAACCTTGCAGTAAACAAAGTAAGAAAACACAAGAAAATTTCACACAAACATTTCATTCCTACTCATGTTTGTAAGATGTGTTTCATTTTACATTAGCAATATATATATACTGTCCAAAATAAGAAACGCATAACTACCGATGACCCAATTTTAGCTATAATTTTGATATTCTATAGCTTTTTAAATTGAATGAATAAAATTTTTAAAATGCACACAATAGCACCTGAGGGTTTAAACACTCATTTGACAGTTTCTTGCATTTGTGTGACGAGAATTTGTTAGTCTCAGGGATTCTGAAGTTAGTATGGTGTGTGGCCTCCACTTGCATCGATCAGCGACCGGCATCTCCTGGGTATAGGTGTGATCAGATGTTTGATGTGCGCCTGTGGAATGGCTGCCCACTCTTCCTGGAGTGCCTGTCACAGATCACTACGATTGACTGGAGAAACGTTACGGTGACAAACACGTCTTTGCAGCTCGTCCCATAGCTGCTCGATCGGATTCATGTCTGGAGACAAGGATGGCCAGGGAAGGATGAGAATGTTGTTGGCAGTCAGGAACTGTGTGGTGAACCGTGGATATTGGGGGGGGGGGGAGGAGAGGATCCTGACGTTGTCCTGTTGAAACACAGACCTTTGCGCAGCCAAAAATGGAAGGACTTTTGGTCGAAGAATTTCATTGACGTATCGTTGCGCATTCAAGCCTTCTTCATTCTGCACCAATGGATTCCTTCCGTTGAAATTGATCATTCCCCATACCATTACACCTCCACCACCGTGCGGCGGAGCTTCATCAAAGCAATTTTGGACAAAACGTTCATTTAGCCTACGGTAGACTCTTCTCCGCATATCATGGCAGTGCAACAAAAAGGAAGATTAGCCACTAAACCAGACATGTCTCCATTGATTGTCGGTTGTCCAGGGCCGATGCTGGTTGGCCCAAACAAGTCGATTTTGGCGATGGCGTCTCGTTAAGACAGGACCTCGGTGAGGTTGTCGTGCCACCAGTCCAGCTTCATGCGCTCTATTCCGAACAGTTTGATTAGACACACGACGTCCTGCAAGCAGTGACTGGGCACTTGAGGAAGCTGTTGTAAACCTGTTTCTGAGATGATGAACCAGAATAAAGCGATCAAACCTGCTGCTATCACCCTGGGTCGTCCACTGCGGTGTCGGTCTTCAGCTGAGCCAGTGGCTTGGAAACGGTGCCAAAGTCGACTTATGGTACTCTGCTGCACATTTAAATGCCTAGCAACCTGACTTTGACTTTCGCCTGCTTGCAGGTGACCAATAGCAATGTTTCGTAAATTTTGGGATAGACGCATCATAATTGTCTGCTTCAAAAATTAACTGAATTTGTTTGCGTAACCTCATCCTTTTATAGGTTTCATTTGCGTGGGAAGTGAGTTGTGCTCACAACAAAAATCATGACTTTTCCATAAACTCAACGTGAGTTACGATAAAGAAAAATGCGTGATTAGCAAGGGCAGTTACCGCGTTCTGACTATACACGAGAATGGCAAAATTCACGCTAAATCATGGACCTGATATATTGGTGACAATTTTAAGTTTGATTTGAGATACCTGGGAAAAAAATTGTTGTCATAACATACACAAATGAAGCTTATATACGCTATGCGTTTCTTTTTTTGTTTTTTTTTTTTGACAGTATAGTATAAGGTACGGAATGTTGTGTTGTGCAAAACCGTATTTATGAAAGTACTTCATTAAAGTAAGAGAACACAATTTTGTAGGATTAGACCTGGAAAAAATCGTAGACAAAGCACTTTAGTGAGACGTGAGAGAAAGAAAAATCACAAGAGGATTACCTGGGATTCGAACCACGGACTCCGGTAGGGCGAACAGCTGTCTAGCCACAAGAGACGGAGTCCGCTGTTCGAATCCCAGGTAATTCTCTTGTGATTTTTCTTTCTCTCGCGTCTCACTAAAGTGCTTTGTCTACTATTTTTTCGAGGTCTAATTCTACAAAACTGTGTTCTCTTACTTTACCGTATGAAAGCCTCGTTGTTTCCTATTTATAAAAAAAAATATTCATGCAAAGTGAAAGAAAGGTACAATTTTACCAGTTTCGAATACTCCTAGCGCAGTCACTAGGTTAACTCTTTCATTACCACAAAAAACTGAATTAAACAGTAGCCACTGATGTTTAACTCTTTAATTACCGAACAAAACTGACTTGAACAGTATTCGCTGACGCTAAACTCTTTTAACTACCACGAAAAACTAAGTATCTACTAACGTTCAACTTAGCACATAAAACTGAATTTGGCAGTATCCACTCACGTTTTAATGATGATTTCTGGAAGTCAGGATGATATTTTCTATATAAGTTTGTATGATAATAAATGAAAATACGTAAAAATATTTATAAAAATATTAGTGAGAATCAACGAGGGAGTATATTCCAAAGATATTTATGAGTATATGTAGAATAGATTCCGTTTGTACATATATACGCAGGCAAAGAAACCGAATACACACTAATTCATTCACAATAAAGTACATGGTCACTTACTGGACGTGCATTTAAACCATCAGCAAATGTCCCGGGAAATGTGACAATAATCCTGTATGTACTATTCACTGTTCTAATTATTTAGAACGTGGCCTACATTATTTCAGATCTGGTTTACTATTTTTATTGAGAAAGTGATTCCCAGAAGCAACGGATGGCTGATGTACGGCTTCTGCTTGTGTGTGAAGTCCTAGGCAAGAGTGAGTACGTATCAGCGCGTGTAGAGAATGAACCGACTCTCGCCGAAGGGCTCGTGATGTAGGGGTACGCTCCTGGCAAGAGAGAGAGAGGCCTCTATCGGTTTACAGCGCAACACGTCATCGTGACAGGTGGCCAGTTACCGGGAGCAGTGGAGAGAAAGAGTGGCTGAGGATGAGGGGTGAGAAGCATACAGTAGGAGCAGTGTTGATTGGATGGTGCTTACAACAGCGGCACCAGGAGGCACTGAGGAGAAATCGCCGAGGAGGGGGAAATGGATTGGGTTGCAAATTTGTCTAAAAATCGAGAGTATTATTCTTTTTTCTTCTTTCTGCTATTGTTTCGTTAGTGTTGTTATTGTGGATTGGGTTGCTACTCCGTATAAAATGGAGAGTTATTTTCTTTCTTCTTACTGTTATTCTTTCGTTATTCTTGTTTCTTTTTAATTCGACTATAACCATTAACAAATATTCACATCTCTAAAACAGTCGCACATCTTTTGTATTATTTGTTTATATTGTTACTACGTGTACTTTGCAGTCGCGATGATATAGTGGTTAGCGCGCTATCTTGTTGATCAGACGTTCTCTGGTTCGATTCCGCAGTTTTCTCTGACCAACCATCACCGGGGATCAACCCAACCTACAAAAAAAAAAAAAAGTAGGTACCTGGGGAAACAAAAACAGCCAGGTCAGCTGCTGGCATCCCTTTCTAAAATGCTGCAGTAGCTTAGAAATGTGAAGGCACTAACACTTTCACACCCTGCTACAGCATGGAAATGGTATGGGGCATAGAACTGGACCTCATCAAACAACAAAGCTTTCTTCGTCGGAATTTTTTTTTTCGAGAAAACCCCCAAACTTTATTTCTTCTAATATAATGAAAGAAAATATATGACCAACTCCAAACTCCATAATAACAAAACACGCAAACACACAAATACTCACACACAAATCCCCTTCAGTAATACCCAGTTCGACTCCAAAAAAATATTTGCATTAGTTCAGTACCGCTGCCACAAAAGCTCATTCTCATTTCCTCTCATCCTGTGTCACAAAAAACACATTATTATTAGCCAAATTTTGTCCATCCTGTTTTAAAAACCCATTATTGCTATTTCAATTCTGTTCAATCCTATGCCATAAAACCCATTATTATTATCCCAGTTCTCTCCCGCCTTGTCACAAACCATGTTATTGTTCCAGTTCTCTCCAATCTTGTCACAGAAATGCATTATTATTATCGCATATCTCTCCCATTGCATGTCACACCATCCTATCATGTCACAAAAACCCATTATAATCATATTTCTCTCCTACCATGTCACACAACCCATTAGTATTATCATCACATTTCTCTCCTACCATGTCACACAACCCATTAGTATTATCATCATATTTCTCTCCTACCATGTCACACAACCCATTAGTATTATCATCACATTTCTCTCCTACCATGTCACACAACCCATTAGTATTATCATCACATTTCTCTCCTACCATGTCACAAAACCAATTATTATTATCATCACATTTCTCTCCTACTATGTCACAAAAACCCATTATTATTATTATCCCATTTCTCTCCCACCATATCACACACACACACACACACACACACACACACACACTCCACACAACAAACCATTATTAGTGTCCCCAAATTCTCCCATCATATACCACCAAAACCCATTATAACTATCTCAGTTTTCTCCCCCACCTTGTCAAGAAAATGTCATTACTACTGCCCCAAATTTCTCCAATCTTGTCAAAAAAGTCAGTTATTATTGTCACAATTCTCTCCAACCCTATGTCACAAAAACACATTATTATTACCACAGCTGCTCTCCTTACTCCCCATAACTCCTGGCTCAGAAAAAACCCCAATGGTACCCCATTCATATCTCCCATTATTATCACACAGCTCAAGATATAACAATATTTCTTTCTTTCTTTCTTTCAAAAATCGAAAGTTTTGAAAAAAAAAAGATTTTGATTAATTCAGTGTTGCACTACGGAGTGAGTGACAATTTATCTCAAGAGCTCCTATATAATTGTAAATCACTGCAGCCCTTATGTGAATGTTCGCTATTCGAGTTAATGTCAAGGCTATGGTTTAGAGTCATTTTCTGCAGTATCTTCAGGAACAGGAGCAAGGTGTGACCTCTGAATGGTGATGTTAAAGGAGCGGTACAGATCCGGATTCAAGGGTGGACGAAAAGCTTCTCCCAAGGAATGAAGGCGGTGGAGCGTAAAAAAGAAGTGCATCTTGTTATTATCTGAGCATGTCACTTTCTTGTCATTTTTCCTGTTATTATCTTACAGTGTGACTTTCTTGTCATTCTTTCTCTTATTGTCTCCCTCTGTCACCTTCTTGTCATTCCTCCTGTTATCATCTCCCTCTGTCATTTTCTTGTTATTCTTCCTGTTATTATCTTACCGTGTATTTTCGTGTCATTTTTCCTGTTATTATCTGCCTCTGTCACTTTCTTATCATTCTTCCTGTTATTATGACTTTTTTGTCATTTTTTCCTGTTATCATCTCCCTCTGTCACTGTCTTGTCATTCTTCCCGTTGTTATTATCTCCCTCTGTCACATTCTTGTCACTTTTTCTTTCCCAGTTGTTTTCTCACTTCATCGCTTGGAAGTGATCATGCACCCCCACCCCGTCCCCTCCCATAATCCATTCTGTATTCTTTCTCTCTCAGACACCTCATACTCCTCATTATGTGCGGCTTCTCTTGTATCCACCTTCCTCTAGACTGCTGTCTCGAAACATCAGAAATTGCTAGAGGGATATTTTCCTCGTGCAGTTTTTCTTTCTCTCGCTCTTTTCTTTGAACGCTTGGTGCGAGCGTTTTCGTCACAAACCCAAATCATGGAAATCTACGCTTCTTCGGTGAATGCACTCGTTCATGCTGTGGATGTTTGAACATAGTGATAATAGCGGAAAGTAAAGTTGTTTCTGGTTGATAATGTCTTTCTTATTCTTTGCACTTCATGCATTGGTGAAGAGGTTTAACGTGAATTTGGACGGGGAGTTGGTTACTGTGATTTACTTTACTGCTTGAGGTGGAAATAATAAGGCGAGTTTTCTTGTAGGCTCCATCAGTCTTGGAAAGCAGGGATCCCCAAAATATGGGCAAGCTTCGAGGAGTCTGTTACAATGAGCATTACATGGGAGAAGGGTAATCTTGTGGCTGGTTTTGGGTGCAGTGCAATCAGCCATTTGTCACATTAATCAAAAACAATGGAAGACGAAATATTTTTAGCAGACAAAAATAAATCGCGGGCAAAACGTGTAGCAGATAAAACGTATATTGGGCAAGGCGTATACCACATAAAAGCTACAGCAGTCAAACATATAGCAGACAGGTGTAAAGCATTAATAAAAATTTCGATAAACGAAGACAAATGTGCTTCAGACAAAATTCTAAAACCCCGATCTACGCTCATTCAGCTCCATGTTCGGAAAAAAAGCTCGATCACAATCAGGACATTCCTCTGTATACTCAGGTATCTCATTCCAGTTGTCATCTCTTAACGGATAACGCACTCAGCATAGACACTCCAAGCGCCTGCGCCCATTTCTGTGGTAGATTTCTTAGTTTTGCTGAGGAAAGCGGTCGTCTCTAGGTCAGACACTCCAAGCGCCCGCGCCCATTTCTGTGGTAGATTTCTTAGTTTTGCTGAGGAAAGCGGTCGTCTTTAGGTGAGACACTCCAAGCGCCTGCGCCCATTTCTGTGACATATTTCCTAGAATTTTGCCCAGGGAAACGATCGTCTCTAGGTCAGACACTCATTCTGCACTTCTGGACAAAGCCTATTTGTTTGTTTGTTTGTTTGTTTGTTTTTATCCGTAATCAAGGAGGTAGGATTGTCACTTTACAGAACAGACTCCTCAGAAGCACCTAAATGTTAGAACAGTCCAGGGATTCTCAAAGGAGAGAGATGGGCCGGGGGGGTGTGAGGTGGTGGTGGATGAGGAACTTCAAGTCCAAGTTTCAATAGTTACCAACAAGACGAATGTATAATGGTGAAAATACTTTCTCAATATGAATGTAAATACTACAGAAGAGATCTTCAAATATCACGGGCACAAAAAAAAAAGAACAAATATATCTATTCTATAAGAACTTAATATTGATGAAAGCTAGTAAAGAGGATTAAACTGAGAAAACTTAAATATTTTGGACACATTAAACGTCATGAGAATTTAGAGAAGACCATCTTGGAAGGGTACATAATGGGGAAAAAGAAAGAGAAGAAGACCAAGGCGAAGATGGCTGCAAGACATCGTTGATAATCTGCAAATGGATGCAACAGCAGTAGGTAATCTTGCTCACAATCGAGAGGCCTACAGGAGAGCTGTTAGGGAGGCAAAGTTCCGCAAGGGACACGCAAATGACTGACTGACTGACTTTGTGAATAATGTTGTAATATATAGGGGAGGATGGGAGGCTGGTCGTGGTTGAGAAGGGAGGTTTTGTGCCTGAGAATTTGAGAACCACTGAAATAGTCATTTTGACTTAGAGTCCCTTTTCCAAATTCTTTATACCGGACAAAAATCCAGTATCCCATTTACACGAGAGGACCAAGGAACCAACCAGCAAATCAGTCATTCAGTCAAGCAGCCAGACAAGAGTCAAGCAATCACCCAAGTAATCAGTCAATCAAGCGGACAACCAAACAACCAAAGAAAGTCACGAAACCAACGAAACAATTACCAGTCAACCAACAACGTAGACAGAAATTCAATTATTCCTCAGTTGTTATCAGTTCCCAATCTTGTTACAACTACATCTGATACGGACAGTTGCGTGATGAATGGATACAACCTGCGTGAGAAACGCACAGGTCTCAGATCTGGGGGCTAGCAAAAGTCCTAGGCCACCAAAAAACCTCAAATTGACAACTGGATAACTGGATATCTTCGTCCAAAGCTAGTATCCCTGGATTTACGGCCATCTTCCCATAATGCATCAAGACTAAACTCAACGCAAGGGGCAGGAAACTGATGGACTCGCTGTGCTAGATTCTTCTTGTTCATTGCAGCAATCACTTTCAATCTCAAGTGATCATGTTGTTAGTTCTCATCAAGTTTGGTTATCTTCCCGCGGGGAAAATTTATCTAAAATGAATCGGTGGCTTGCCTTTTTTGTTTGTTTGTTTGTTTGGGGGGGGGGGGGGGCGGTTGTCTCTTGATGTCTGGACAACCTGACCTGGAGGGGTGGTGGTGGGGGGGGGGTACTGAGGATTAGTACCCATGGCCTTCACCTTTAAGGTTTTCCTGCCTGATTGGCGTTCAGTATTCGATTTTATTCTCTGTCTGTCTCTCTCTCTGTCTCTCTCTGTCTCTCTCTATGTCTCTGTCTCTCTCTCTCTGTCTTTCTCTCCCTCTCTGTGTCTCTCTCTGTGTCTCTCTGTGTCTCTCTTTGTCTGTCTCTATCTGTCTCTCTCTGTCTCTCCCTGTCTCTCTCTGTCTCTGTCTCTCTCTGTCTCTCTCTGTCTTTCTCTCTCTCTCTCTTCATCTCTCTCTTAGTCCCTCTCTGCACCTTTCTGTCTCTCTTTCTCTGTCTCTCTCTGTCTCTCTCTGCCTCTCTCTGTCTGTCTCTGTCTCTCTCTGTCTTTCTCTCTCTCTGTGTCTTGTCGTTTAAATTGTTCCGTCGTCATCATCATCATCATCATCGTTATCACTTTCTTCACTATCGCTGCTACTATTACCACAGCTACTGCTGCTACCGATATTATTATGACTGCAATTACAAATACAATTACTACTACTATGTACTCTCCTCTGCTACGAATATTACTATCACTATTGCTACAGCTGATACTAATACAACTATTACTGCCACCAGCACCACCACCACCACTTTCACTACTACTACTACTACTACTACTACTACTAATACTACTACTACTATTGATATTGCTGGTACTGTTTTCACTACTACTTTTAATATTTCTGCTATAAGTACTACTGTTGTTATTATTATTACTTTCAGCAGTACTATTACTATTATTACTACTACTACTAATACTACTACTACTACTACTACTACTACTACTACTACTACTACATTCATTCATTTGCATGTCCCTTGTGGATCTTTGCCTCCCTAACAGCTCTCCTGTAGGCCTCTCTTGGTTGTGAGCAAGATGGCCTGCTGCTGATGCATCCATCTGCAGATCATCAACGATGTCTTGCAGCCATCTTCGCCTTGGTCTTCCTCTCTTTCTTTTTCCCATTATGTACCATTCCAAGATGGTCTTCTCTAGATTATCATGACGTTTAATGTGTCCAAAATATTTAAGTTTTCTCTCTTTAATCCTCTTTACTAGCCAGCCTTCTTTAATATTAAGTTCTTGTAGTATGGATATATTTGTTCTTTTTTGTGTCCATGATGTTTGAAGAACTCTTCTGTAGCATTTACGTTCAAAGTCGTTTAAGAATTTCTCAGCTGTTTTGTTAAGTGTCCAGGTCTCACATGCATATAGTGCGATGGGAAAGATGCATGCCCTTAAAAATCTTATTTTTGTAGTTCTGTCTGCTCCTCTCCACAGATTCTTTATTTGTTTTACTTTCTTTTAATTTCTCTCATTGTATCTCCTTTAGTAGTAATCCAAGATATTCAGAACTCTCCACTTCTTCTAGTTTTTCCTCACTGATACATATTTAAGCTGCCTTGTTTGTTTTGTCAGTTTTCATCAATTTAGTTTTCTTTGCATTAGGTTTTTCTCTTCGCTGTTCTTAGGGACTGGCGTAATTAGTTTTTCCATTCCTTTTTGTGTTGTGGACAGTAATACTGTGTCATCAGCATATCTAATCTCTGGTATTTCATAACCTCCAATTGTTATGGCATTATAATATTCTTTGTCTACATCTTCTCTAACATTCCTCATTATATTTTCAGTATGCAAGTTAAATAAGTAGGGTGACAATATGCACCCCTGACGGACCCCTTATTTTATGTCAAACCAATTTGTTGTTTCACCATTTTTCTTATTGCTGTTTGTTGGTCTAGATACAGCAGTGATGTTAATTGTATCAAATGTGTTGGAAATCCCTTTTTTAACCCACTATTTCCCAAAGTTTTTGGTGTTGTACGCAATCAAATGCCTTTGAGTAGTCTATAAAGGATAAATATAGATTCACATTAAACTGTGTGCATTTCTCTATTATTAATCTTGTATTGAATATATTATCTCTTGATCCTCTTCCTTGCCTGAAATCAGCTTGGACCATATCGACTTCTTCTTCTATTTTCTTTCGAAGCCTACCCATTAAGATTTTTAACAGAATTTTACTGGCATGACTAATCAGGGCAACAGTTCTGTAGTTTGTGCATAATTTCAGGTTACCCTTTTTTGGCAGTGGTATGAATACAGTTCTTTTCCATTCTTTTGTTCAAATACCAGAATGTCATATCTTTTTACATAGTGCATGATAGATTGTTGCACATTCCTTTCCTCCTGCTTTAATAAATTCAGCTGTTATCTCATCACATCCTGGTGATTTACCATTTTTCAGATTCTTTATTGCCCATAAAACTTCTTCTATTGTCGGTTCGGGTTCTTTCTCCTCCAATAATAATTCACACTGTTGATTTCTGCTTCCACAGTCGGTTGTTTCATACATTCCTCTGCAATATTCCTTCCATCTTTCTAGAATTTCTTCTGTCTCTGTCAAAGTATTCCACATCTCATCACAAATTACATTTAGCTTAGGTGTGACATTCAATGTCTTCATTTCTTTAAACATTTCACTATCTCTTCCACACTTCTGATGTTCTTCTATTCTTTCACAACAATCTTGTATGTATTGTTTTTTTGTCTTTTCTTATGTTTCTTCGTACTTTTGTTGTTAAAGATTTATATTCCTCTTTGTTATTGTTTGTCACTTTCCATTGCATCTTCATTTCTCTACGTTGTTTTATCAGTTCTAGTGTGCCTCTTGTAATCCATCCATTCTTTTGTTGTCGGATGTTTTCTTTACTGGAACCATGTCTTTAGCTGTTGTTATTAAGATATCTCTGGCCTGTGTAGCCAATTCATCTGGTGTCATCTTCTCCTGTACAGCCATCGGGATTTCGAAAAGGTACTTCACTTCTATACCGTATTGTTCTGGTATTTTTGTAAGATCAAAGCAGAGTGGTTTTGATCCTGTAACTGTCTTTTTTATCTTTATCTTCATGTCTGCTATTAATAACTCATGGTCCGTGTCACAATCAGCACCTGGTAGAGTTTTTGCTGAAGTTATACTTGACTCCACCTTCTTTGCACTAAAATGTAATCTATTTGATTCTTGATTTTCCCATCAGGTGATGTCCATGTGTAAAGTCTTCTTGGATGTTGTTTAAAAAGTGTGTTAGCAATCATTAGCTCATTTTCAAATGCAAAACGCCATTAGATTGTCACCTGCCTCATTTCTATGTCCTATGCTAAATTTCCCTACATGTCCTTCGTCTTCTGCTCTTTCTTTACCAATCTTTGCATTAAAATCCCCCATTATTAATACAATATAATTTTTCCGTACCTGGTCTATTGTCGTTTGCAGTGTGTTATAAAAGTCTTCTACTTCCTCTTCTTCTGCTGCTGATGTAGGTGCATATATCTGAATGATTGTTACGTTTCTATGAATGCCCTTAAGTCTGATTGTGAGGATTCTATCACTTACTGGATTGTAGCCTAGTAATGCTTTTGATGCTGATTTGTCCAAGTAAAAAGCCGCTCCACTCTTTCCTCCTACTTCTCCACCAGATTATATAAAGATATTATCATTCTTGTTCTTGAAGTGTCCTGATCCTTTCCATCGATGTTCGCAGATTCCCAAAATGTGTATCCCCGTTCTTTTCATCTCGCCACTTATTATTTGATACTTTCCCTCATAATACTTCTTACATTCCATGTTCCTACTCTTATTTTTCTTTTTTAGTTTGATGCAGCGGTTTTCCTTAGTAACACCTTCAGGATTTTGTCCGTCATCACAATTACTAGCACTGACCTCTGTCTCACACTCTTCCACAGTGTTAAAATTAGATCTATCTGGCCTGGGGGCCTCACCATGAGATTTTTTTCCTATTTGACTTTCCATGTTGCTATTTGGGTTTCTTAGTATATTTCCGGAAGATAGTTTACCATTGCTTTCCTTCCAGGCAGTGACTGTACTAGTCAGTGATCGTAGCCATTGTCCCTACATTGAGATCATCTGCCTACCATCATAGAATGATGACCATAACCAGCAGTATCTGTCTGCTGCTCTCCCATTCCATCCACCACCTTCTCCTGTGGCTTCACGTCACCCTGATCGGGGGGCTATACGGGTACTCCACCTTGCCCAAGGGTGTCCCGTAGACTGACGGAGGTAAGGAGGCGTCTTACTTCTCTTTTGATAGGGGATACCCCAACCCCGCTAACCACCTACTACTACTACTACTACTATTAATATTAACAACACCACCGCCGCCACTATCACCACAACCACCGCTACTACTACTACTATTACTACTACTACTACTACTACTACTACTACTATTACTACTACTACTACTATTACTACTACTACTACTATTACTACTACTACTACTATTACTACTACTACTACTACTACTACTACTACTATTACTACTACTACTACTATTACTACTACTACTACTACTACTACTACTACTACTACTACTACTTTTTCCACTGTTGCTATTGCTATTGATGCTTTAAATTTTATTACTACTGCTACCATTATTACTACTTCTACATATACTACTATTATTACCACTATTATTACTACTACTGCTGTTACTGTTTCTATTGCTTTTATTATTATTATTTCTACTGTTACTTTACCACTACAACTGCTAACACTATTACTACTTCTACAACTGTTTAAGGACCTGAGTTATGTATTTCTGCTCCCTGTTGCTCCCATTAATCACTATCCTTCTCCCCACTTCTGTGCCTCTCTGTCTGTCTGCGCATATATCTGTCTTTGCCCCCCCCCCTCCCCCCATACGTTCTAACATACTTTTGTCACACCACTCTTACATTTGATCGAACACTCTTCACTCACCTCACTCAAGACCACTCATTAGTCCCACGCTTTATTAACTGGGTGCTAATTATTTATCAATTAATAACAATAATTGGATACTGCCCCTTCGCATCCTGTCCCCACGGGCGTTTGGTCAGAATACATCAGGAGGGCACCTCAAACTCTTTATCCAAAACCAACTTTCTCTTTTTTTCTTTTTTTTAGAGACAGTCCCAATTTAATATCTGTTTGTCCCATGCCCCCTCCCCTCTATTCCCCCACCTGGCGACAAGAGACCAAGTTTGGACCAACTCAATCGAATTTTAATTATAAAGGCATCCATCATCTTTAGACGTCGGTGCTGTATGGTGCCAAGACTTTGATGCTAACGTCAAATGAAGATGAAAATAATGAGCGAAGTTACGTCTGGATTACATTGTAAAGTAAGGGCGCATGGACGTAGGCATGATCTTTATCTGTCTACTAGAGTTGCTGAGAAAGTGGTTAAACGTGGAGTACATGTGCGAGATCTTGGAGTTGGACTTATGCTTGGACTTGTTGTTCAATGTAAAGGTCGTTTCTGAGTGTCGGTCAAGGTCAACGTGAAGTGTTCGTTTGTTTTGATGTTGTTGTATGTTGAGCTGCTATTATCATCACGCATGCACTCATCCACCATTAGACCACGTCGTACGCGCTGTGGCTGACAAACGTATGTAGAAACAGGATTTACTGTAGCCACAAGAACGACTAGACTTTATTAAAACGACGAAGCACAGTACTGTATGACCGACATCGAAAAATAGAAGACAAAAGTGTCTTAGACATGAAAGGAAGAAAACTTGGCACTGCTATCATATAATCAACAAAAGTTGCAAGAAAGGACTAACAGATATCCGCACAAGTTGGACTAAAAATAAATGAAGGAAAAACAAAAAATTCTAAGTCTTCTTCTTCTTCTTCCTCGTTCGCTTCTACCACCAAGATCGCCCCGTGATCTTCCTGAATTTATTTCTGTGGCCCTCGATAGGTCCCGTGGTCCCCGAAAGGACCACACGAGATCCACGAGAGGACCACAAGAGGTTCAGAGTATCGTAGGGCTTGAGTCCGTATTCTTGGTGGGTCTCAGAAGCGGGAGTGCGTGACACCGTGGTTTTCGTTGCACCAGTTTAATCTGGAGTTGGACTTTCTCACCGGAAAACTTCGACGTGTTTTGGGATACCTGTATATCCCCGCCGAGTGAGAGGTGGTTGCCTATCTAGACTGCCCTGGTCCAGTGTATCCGACTTCAGCATTTTGTGATCGTGGCCGCTACCCTTCCTAGTTGTGACCAGGACGGAGCTTTTGTTCAGGAGGACGAATCCTCGCAACTAGTAATTTTCACCCCTGCGTTGAGCCGGTTTAGGCATATTATCACAGTATGGGCGAGTTTAAGACGTGACCGACCTCTAGAGCGGAGGTACCGTGACATTAGTAGCCATCAAGTTTCACCCCTGGTTTAAGCCAGTTTAGGCATATTTCACCAGTATGGGTGTATATCGGACGTGGCCGGCATCTAGAGCAGAGATGCCGTGGTATGAGTAGCTCTTGCCGCGAGACCACTAGACATACCGATTAAGTTTAATTTTATCCTTTCCATCACCTTTTTACATTGGCGCCGCACGGCAACCCTAATTTCTTCTTCGCATTTTTTTCATTGGCCAAGAGGAGTTTCACTCCGCACAGGGCATCCGAAGAATCTCGCCAGCAGTGTCTTAACCTCTGAGTTAAGCCGGTTCAGGCATTTCGCCCGATATGAGTGCACGTAGGACGTGACCGACCTCCAGACCAAAAGTGCAGTGATTTCACTACTGTTTACATCGCTTACTCCTTTATTTCTCCGTTTCCACAGTGGTGCCGCGCGGCAACCCCGTTCGCACCTTTCTTCACTGGCTAGGAAGAGCCCCACTCCAAGCACGGCAGCTGAAGAATCTCGCCAGCAGCGGTAGATGAGCTACCAAACATGACTCTCATCTACTCGAAGCGTCTGGTTTTCAGGCGCCAGATATTCGCCTTCGCCCCTTCTCCTGTCAGTTTGAACAGTTCTGCCACGAGAAGGCCAGGAGCTGGACTTGACTGTCATAGGCTATTTGAGACGCACGCCATCGAAGTGGAGAGTATATCCCCCACCCCACCTCCGGCTTTAACAGTCCTTAGAACCGTTCTCAGAGTAAACACCAGGGGCACACATTAAATCACTTTAGATGGAAAGAAATTAGAAGAAGTTGACACATTCACATATATTTCGGCAGCATCTGGACAGAGAAGGTGATACATAAGCAGATAATACAGCAAGATTTGAGAAGGCTAGAGTAGCATCTCTACAGCTGGGAAACATCTGTAAGGACCAGGGAAATATCACTAAAACTTGGACTGTTTAATACATTCTAGCTGTACTGGTCAGAAATATGGACAACATTAGCCAAAAGTACCAAAAGACTGCAGACCATCCGCCTAAAGAAGATCCTACAGATTAGATGGCCACATAACATCGGCAATGAAGAGCTATGGCAGAAAACGAATAAACTCACAGAGAAAGAAATGATGATCAAAGTACGCTGCAGACGGGTAGGCCATACAGTTCGTAAGCCTACCACTAACATAACCAGACAAGCTGTCAGCTGGAATCCCAAGGGAAAGAGAAAACAAGGTAGACATAGAAACACCTGGTTAAGGAGTCTTGAGACAGAGATTTTTTTTTAAAAGACGGACTACACCTGGAGGCGGATAAAAGAAACAGCCCAGGATAGAAATAAATGATGATCTATGCCCCAGACAGTGATAAAGAAGGCGAGGAAGGAAAGAAAGAAAGAAAAAAATGGCGAGAGAATGACGGATACTCGAACCTCGGACTCTAGAATCTGAACGGCTTGAAGACACGGCAGCATCAGCCCGGCCAGCATGTCTCTTCCTGGAACAGCGAGCAAGAGGTTCCCAGAAGCCAGGGTTGTGGAGCTGTCTGGGTACAAGTCACATATGGAACTGGCATACGAATGGCGAAGTGGTTAGTGATCTAGACTTTCATGACGAAAGGTCGGTGTTCGAATTAGACTGGAGGCGTCCCAGTCACCCAGGCTGTAGAAATGGGTACTTGACTTTTTCTGGTGCTGGGGAAGGAAAGGCTGCCAGGAGTGATGCTAACCAGGGTGCTTCAAATACATAATAGGGGGAAGGAAAGGCAGCCAGGAGTGATACTAACCAGGTGCTTCAAATACATAATAGGGGGAAGGAAAGGCAGCCAGGAGTGATACTAACCAGGTGCTTCAAATACATAATAGGAGGAAGGAAAGGCAGCCAGGAGTGATACTAACCAGGTGCTTCAAATACATAATAGGGGGAAGGAAAGGCAGCCAGGAGTGATACTAACCAGGTGCTTCAAATACATAATAGGGGGAAGAAAAGGCAGCCAGGAGTGATGCTAACCAGGATGCTTCAAATACATAATAGGGGGAAGAAAAGGCAGCCAGGAGTGATGCTAACCAGGATGCTTCAAATACATAATAGGGGGAAGGAAAGGCAGCCAGGAGTGATGCTAACCAGGATGCTTCAAATACATAATAGAATTACCTTTACCTTACCTTAAAGTGTAGAACAGAATGGATTACTGCTGTATCTAGAAGACCTGATGGGATCCAAAAGACTAGTTTTTCGCCAGGCTCCACCACCTGGGAGGGCACCGTGGACCAAGCAGAGCCTGTTACTAGAAGCACCAGCAAAGAAGTGGGACAGGGTCTTGTCCAGCTCTGCTTCTCCGACCCTGTAGCGAAACATAACTCTACTTCATCTCTGCTTCGTAAGGCAACAGAACGTGCGATATTTCGCCTGGATTCTTTCACCAGACAGAAAAGAAAATGTGAGCAAGAAATAGATAAGAGACACTTGAATAAACTGAGGTAAATGGAAACCATGGCAAGTTCGTTTATTAACTTTTTACAGTCTACATAGCGTTCTCTCTCTCCCTCTCTCTCTCTCTCCCTCTCCCTCTCTCTCTTTCTTTTTCCCTCTCTCTTTCTCTTTAAACCTTTAGTGCCCATTGCACATGGGTCTTCCCAAGAGTTTTCCACAAACGCCTGTCCTTTGCCTTTTTCCCGCTCTAGCCCAGGTGAGCCCTCCGTTGCTCAACATCCTCTCTGTCATTCTTCTCCATGTCTCTTTTGGTCTACCCTAATGTAACTTGTATACTTGTATTATATCGAGTGTATGGGAAGAATGAAAGATGGAGTAATCAAGGGAAGAATGTAAGACCAACTCTTCTGCATGCCCAATTCTTTACCATTTACAAATAAAGATCTTTCATTCATTCATTCATACCCTTACTTCACTTCCCCCGTGGTGTCCATCTTAGTGCTATTTTTGGTAGTGAGTTGTCAGTCATTCGGAGCACATGTCCCAACCATCGCCAGCGTCTTTCCTCAATAATTGTTGTCAGTGGCTTCATCTGCATTTCTGCCAACAAGATGTTATTTCTTATGGTGTTTGGCCAAAATATTTTTCTAATTCTTCGTAAACATTTAGTCTGGAAAGAATTCAACTTGTTTTCTAATAGCGCTCTAATTACTTATAGTTTTAGTTTTTGTCTTATGCTTAAGATAACAACAAAAAAACATTTTCCGTCTTTGTTAAGTGATGAAAGCTTCTCGCCGAAATATTGTTTGTCTTGCTCGTTTAAATAAAGCTCATTTCACGAAATATAATTCTTCTCTTTCCTTGGCTTAAGAACAATGACTAGGAACTATTTGTCTGCATATTTTAGGAGACGAAAAGGCTTCCAGTTCAGCAATGGGAGTAGGTCGTGTCTGACCGTTTCTTCACGCTCCCACAAGAGAATGTCGTGAAATTCAATGTGGAAATTCAGTCGTTGACCGTTGAAAGTGCGTATGACTTGTGATGGCTTTTAGAAGTTTGACTGTGCCAGGTGCGAACAGGAACACACGAATACGTCAAATGAGCAACAGTGTCGTCAGTGCGTTCAAGATGGAGATCGGTTTTTGTGCGTGCCGAGCTACTGAGCTTAGTGCTATGGCACCGCTGTGAGCTGTGAACTTCCGCACAGGTAGTGTTAATGATTCTTCGTTATGTCTACCTGGTCAGTGGTGAAATTATGACGGTCTTTGTGTGTTGTGGTTCGGATTAACGCTTTGGCGACGGACTTGGTGCCGAGAGCGACGCTGACTAGTTTCCTATTTAGACTTTTGTAGTTCCAAAAATGGCGTCCTCAATGAGTGGCTTATCATCAAGGACTGATGGGAAGGAGCACTGATATAGGTGGTGGAGCTTATTGGAGTGTATCGTCCGCGATGATACTGAGAACCTAATACTGAATAATTTAGGAGGTTCGGACACCATACAGAAACTACACGTATATTCTACAATCCTTGGATTACACCAGGGGTGGTCAAACTTACGTGACGGAAGAGCCACTTACGATAAACTTCAGATGTGTGAGAGCTGCCAGGACACGAACATATAATGCACACATATGTTTATTGTTACATACACGTTTTGTTACACAAATTGTGTTTAAATGTTAAGAAATACATGTAGGTAATAATATTTATTAGTTTCAGCACTGCTTGTATGATTACTGACTCTTCAGCATAATCCCTCTGTAATCCTTGCTGATTCAAAATTTCTGTAATCGCTGACTCAAATAGAGTATTAAAATTAACAACTAAATTCTGTATTTACTCATAAAGAAAAATGAACTTATGTTTTAATTCAGTGCTCAGCTTATATCCAGTAAAGTTATAAAGTTTTAACCGTTAAAAACTTAACTGTTATATTAATGTCCAGCTCCGCCCAACATATTTCGGTGAGCCGTATGTGTTATGTTGTTAGTTTGGTTCGTTTATACTGGTATTTAAATATTGCCACACAGAAACTTCTTGCTCAAGTTTATTTGAACCAATAAAATTGGGTGTAGAATTTATAAAAGTTTAGTAGAGAAGGCATAAACAACGGGAACTCATTCTTAAAGTGCATATCAACCGGATTACACGAGAATTAATAGATAATTTGTCTGTCTGTCTGTCTCTCTTTCTCTCTCTCTCTCTCTTTCTCTCTCTTTCTGTCAAATAGAATGAGGCTTTGCTCACTCCAAAAGCGAGCAGTAAAGCTCATTAGTGACAAAGATCAAGTACAAACAACTAATCAGCACAAACGTATCAAAATACTGCCTCTTAAGAACAGGTTCCTCTTCAACAAAGCCAAGTTAGTACATCAAATTCTTTCACGGCATTCCCCGCCTTATCTATGGAACCTGTTTAAATTTGGCCCAAAGTGCAGCCAACGTTTGAACAACATATGTCTTCTAGAACCTAGACTTGATCTTTACAAGAAAAGCTTTAGTTATTCTGCTCCTCATCTTTGGAATGCCCTCCTATCCTGTATAAAAAATATAAATTATACTCCTTCCTACAACTACAAACTTTCTAAATATCTATTTGATGTCGACTACATGCCTCCATGAATCATAAAACTTAAAAGTTATTTTACACTGCTCTTACAGACACCGAATACAGTTACTGTAATTGTTTATTCTGAATAGTCCCGAAATTTTTGTTTAATAGATAGTCATTTATATATGTATGTAGTTACTTCTGTACTGAGTGAATGGATAAGAGCGAAACGTAAGTGTTATATTTTATTTTATGTCTCTCAGCTTCAATGTTAATTATGTTTGTTACACGAACAGCATATTTATAGAATGTCTGGAATAGAGTGAAAGATGTATGATAAAGGGCAGAATGTCAGACGGGCTTGCGTGCCCAATTCTTAACCGTTTTGAAATAAAGATCAATCAATCAATCAACCAATCAATCTCTCTCTCTCTCTCTCTCTCTCTCTCTCTCTCATGAACCTTTAGCTAAATATAAGTTGTGTTCTTTCTGTTCACTATACACGATCTCGATATCTATTCACTAGCTCTCCTAAGTATCAGCATGTCAGTCTAGCTCGTAGTCTCATCACGTCAGCTTGACTGTCTGATCCTTGATCTCTCTTCTTACTTCGCAAGGTGCACTTCAGCTAAGTCTATCTCTGTAAATCTCCTACTGTATCTATCGGAAGCTGTCTGTCGGTTCCTATCTGCTTATCTCTCTTGGCTGAGTATCTTACTGTCCTATTATCTTATATCGGAGTTTTAGTTCTGTCTCCAAGTCTGTGTGCGTACATGTGCGCACATCTGTGCGTAAATCTCTGCGCACCCTGTGCGTACCTCTTTCGGTCTCCTCGTTTTACTTTGGAGTCCTCTTTGATGAAGCCACCAATAGATGTTCCTGCCCCGCCCCTAATTGGTCCACTGGTTATGAACTGCGCACATATTGGTTATTGAGTTCCTGGCCTGGTGTCGAAGGTCCAGCCCTCTATTTTATTGCCTCTGGCCCTTTCTACCTATCCCTGTTGGCTGATCACTAGTCTTGTCGCCGCCTAACCGTCATCAAACAGACTTTTGGATTTTCTGAAATCCGCCCAGCGTCCCTGTCCAGTTTTTTCAGTTCGCCCACGGTTTGTTGTTACTGTTATTTCACTCACTCTATCCAGCAAATATCTATCGAAATCCTACCTCCAAATAAACGACACACTAAACAGGGATGGATGACAGAAGAAATTGTGCAACTAATGGATCGGAGAAGAAGTCTTAAGGAAGATAACGATGAATATGACAAAATAAATAAAGAAATAAGACACAAATGCAATAAAGTTAAGGAGGAGTGGCTAAATAAGAAATTTAGTGAAATATAGACACACCATCATGGAAACACAAGAGATATGTACAAACAAATAAAAGAGTTAACAAACATAAGGGCATACCACAAGACTGGTTGCCTGAAGTCAAATGAGGGGCATACAATAATGGACAGAGATGAAATAATGGCAAGATAGTGCGAATACATTAGAGAACACTATGAGGACAATAGAACAGAAATAGATATACGAAATAATAATGAAGGGGCCCACATATTAAAAACAGAAGTGGAAGAAGCCATCAAACACATGAAAAACAACAAAGCACCAGATAAAATCACCAAGGAAGAATTGGAAGCATTAGGAGAGCTTGGCATAGAAATAATTACCAAATTGCTGAATGACATCTATAACAGTAACTATGTCCTATCAGACCTTTTGCAATCAGTTTCCATTGCCCTACCAAAGAAACAAGATGCAGTTGAATGTGAAGACCATCGAACCATTAGTCTTACCATGTTACCAAAATCCTACTTCGTATTGTTATGAGAAGAGTCAGGAGCAAAATAAAACCAAAAATCGCTGAAGAACAGTGCGGCTTCGTCGAAGGAAAATTTACAAGTAATGCCATATATATAATAAGAACATTGATAGAGAGATCAATAGAAGTAAAGATGGACCTATACTTATGCTTCATAGACTACTGTAAAGCATTTGATAAAGTGAGACACACAGAAATTATAAGAATGCTGGAAGACTTCAACATAGATGGGAAAGATCTGAAACTTATCAAAAACATATACTGGCAGCAATCAGCAGCAAAGAGGGTCGAGAACCAAATAGGAGCATCCCAAGACATAAAATTGGGAGTGAGACAAGGATGTGTTTTATCTCCTGACCTTTTCTCCTTGTACAGCGAAAACATAATGAGAAATATAGAGAACATGCCAGGAATATCAGTTGGCGGGTGCAATCGTAACAACTTAAGATATTCAGACGACACAGTTCTGATTGCTAAAAGCTAAGGGGAGCTACAGGCTCTTCTGCACATCGTGGTTCGTGAAAGTAAAAATAATGGTCTCAGCCTGAACAAAAAAGAAGACTGAAGTGATGGTCATCTCAAAGAAAAGAATGCCACCAAAATGTAGCATTACCATCGATGACACAAATCTGAAACAAGTTGATAGATTCAAGTACTTAGGAACGATTATAACAACTTATGGGAAATGTCACAATGAAATAAAAAGTAGACGCGCTCAAGCCAAGTCAGCATTTCAGACAATGAGAAACATCTTGTGCAACAGATCCATGTCAATGGAAACAAGATTCCGAGTACTTAAATGTTACATCGAGCCAATTTTGTTTTATGGATGTGAACCATGGTCTATGAATAAGAGAGTACAGCGAGAAATGGAGGCCAAGGAAATGTGGTTTATAATAAGGATGTTGAAGGTACCATGGACAGCTAAGACAACTAATGAAGAAGTCTTAAGAGAGGCTGGAGTTAAAAAGCAAATTATAGCAAAGATGAGAGGCAGACAAACGAGATTTGTAGGACATTTTCTGAGAAGAGGAAAATCGGAACTCACTGTGGCAACTAGAATAATTGAGGGAAGAAGAGACAGAGGAAGACAGAGAGAGAAGTTACTGGATGGGCTGTCAGTGTGGCTAGGAAGAAAGTCACCGGTGGATCTCATAATCAAGTCTAAAGACAGGGAATTGTGGGGAGAAATGATCGCCTACGCCAAGCGGCATGGCACGAATTGAATAGATGGTCATGTTGGCCTATTGCACTTATGAGCGTCTTTCATCAGCATGTCTTTTCCTCGGCGTCGTTGTGTGTCCTTTCTCTTCGTCTGTTTCTCCTGTTTACACTTGCCAGCGTCCATTCTTAATGGTCTATCACTAGCGTCGTGGGAATCGGTTTTCTACCTTCTTCTCTAAGTTTCCTATCTAACTTTTTTCTCTTATTTTAATGTTAACTCTTATGACTAAAATATGTTCATAATTATAATCATAATTCTAGCTTACAAGGGACTATGCTATTCGTGTAATATGTCGAAAACCCGCATGGGACTTGCGGGGCCGAGGTTTGGCCGCCCCTGGGTTATACATTTTACCGAATTACTTTTCAAACAAGCCAAAGGAAAAAAAAAACGCACGAGTAGTTAATAGCTGCAGCGAAAGTTTCTTCATGCGGAAGAATGATTCATTAAACAATGATAAACCATCTAGGAAGTGGTTTTGAAGTAAAACTTAACCGAGATTAAAGGTTTAGTTCATAAGACCCAGTTTATTTAATCTCTTTAATATATATATTTTTTTTTAAGCAAAAATTAGGTTATTTCTAGGCAGTGTGGAGCCACACTTAATAAAATATGTATTCGTAAAAAAAATCAAGGATATAAGCGAAGTATCGATCTACACAAATACTTGAAGATATATTCTTGCATCACGTGACAGGAAATGAAAATAATGCTATATATAATCTTTAACACAGAAAACCCCGGGAGGTCTAATTATCCGAAATATCCACTGCAGAACCTAAAGATCTCAGGGGTTACATCTATTTTCCAACATCAAAAATGACTGCTCCTGAGGATGGTTTCAACTTCTTATTTTAAAAAAGAAAATATCTATTAGCATTGAAGGTGGCGGATATTGGGTTTTCCCGAGCTTAATGAGAGGAGAGAAGGAGCCCGAGATTGTACCCCTGGGGCCCTGGAATGTTGTGTTGACCCTGCAGCCCTGTTTTCTACCTTCTCTTTATGTCTTAAAATAAAGACAAAATTACATAAGAAATAAATTAAGTGTTTTCATATGTTGGGCCGATGGTTAAATTCCGTGTTTTGATAGATAGCCCGATGATTAAACTCCATGTATGGATAGATGGTTTGATTGTTAAATTCCGTGTTTTGATAGGGGACTCGATGGTTAAATTCCGTGTTTTGATCGAACGTCTGATGGTTAAATTCCATTTTTTTAAATTGAACGCCTGAAGGTTATATTCCATGTTTTGATTGAACACCTGATAGTTAAATTCAATTTTACGATGGTTAAATTCCATGTTTTGGTTAAGGGACCAATGGTTAGATTATTGTTTGGATAGGGGGTCCTATGGTTAAATTCAGTATTTGAATGAAAGACCCAATGGCTAAATTCCCTGCGTTGATAGAAGGTCCGATGGTTAAAACTTCGTGTTTGAATAGAGGCCCGATGATCAAATTTCGCGTTTGGGGGGGGGGGGGGTCGATGATAACTGACCCAGGACATAATAAGGCTCTCCTCGGCCCTGACCGTTTGTGATATCTGGGAGGCGTCATTTTACTAAGCAAATTTCTCATGAATCATTCATATATTTGACTGACATAAAAACGCACAACAATAACCAATCATATTTTGTGTTGCAAGACTCTCCTTCCTTATGCTCGCCTCTTCACCGTTCAGATCCCGCCTTTTCTTGTTCTCTTAGTTTACTAAATAACAAAGTCAATAACTGAAAGAAACATTTAAAATCGTCTACCCCGTGACTGAACAATATTTTGTGAACCTAAATGGCCCATAAGCTTGAAGATTCCAGTTAGGGCCGGAACGTATTTGAATCCGTAAGATACCTTGGTGCAATGGTTCCCAAACTTTTTAGGTCTGTTGGCCCCTTATCTCCGAAGTCGCATCCCTAGCGTTCCCAAAAACGTTTTCCGCTCTGATGTTCCATGCCCCTCCCTTTTCCTTCATTGCTTCCCCGGATCTTTTCAACTCTTCAAGGGGTGAAACTGCCCACTCTGAGAACCACTATCAAGGAGTATTCACTTTTTAAAGCACATTATTTCGAGACACGACGCTCGTTAGCAGATTCTCCTGCCATTTTCCCCTTACATAGAAGTCAGGTGCCTATTTTCACGTGAGTTGACTGGAGTACATCCGGGGCAGGTGTGTGAAGTATTCCCTCTGAGTGTTAAACCAGGTTTTTAGCTGCTGCCCCAAACTCTGTGTATATGTACTGATACTTTTCTGGTTCTTCTTCTTGTTCTTTTTCTTCTGCTTCTTCTTCTTCTTCTTGCGGTCAGTCATTAAGACAAGGACACAGTGCGCCTCAGTGAGCCTCACATCGTCCCCAGGACTGCCTCGCACAAGCTCCAGGTCCCAGCACATGCCAGCAAGAAAGAAAGAAAGAAAGAAAGAAAGAAGAAAGAAGAAAGAAGAAAGAAGAAAGAAGAAAGAAAGAAGAAAGAAAGAAAGAAAGAAAAGAACGGAAGGAAGGAAGAAATAAAAAAGAAAGAAAGAAAGAAAAGAAATAAAGAAAGAAAGAAAGAAAGAAAAGAACGGTAGGAAGGAAGAAATAAATAAAAGAAAGAAAGAAAGAAAGAAAAGAACGGTAGGAAGGAAGAAATAAATAAAAGAAAGAAAGAAAGAAAGAAAAGAACGATAGGAAGGAAGAAATAAATAAAAGAAAGAAAGAAAGAAAAGAACGGAAGAAAGAAATAAAAAAAGAAAGAAAGAAAGAAAGAAAAGAAAGGAAGGAAGAAATGAAGAAAAGAAAGAAAGAAAAGAACGGAAGGAAGGAAGAAATGAAGAAAAGAAAGAAAGAAAAGAACGGAAGGAAGGTAGAAAAAAGGAAAGAAAAAGAAACAAATAAACAAACTAACAAATACAACAAACAGAAAGATTGAGAAAAAAAACGCAAAGAAAGAAATATATGTAAACATTTTCAATAAAAAAAAAAACAGTAAAGATTAAATGTAATTTGAAATGAGAGATAAGAGAAACAACGACAGCAGTAAAACTGGTTACAGTAATAAAGTAAATAGATGTGTATGGTTCAGTTTTACAAAAAGATAGAAAGAGTGAGGAAAGTGGACAGAAACAAGAATGGCAAAAAAACAAAATAAGCCCGTATAAATGAAGAATGTACAACAATCCAATATTTCGACCAAAGCCTGTTTTCAAGGATCGTATACAAAAACTACACAACAGATAGAAATACGAAAAATAGATGAAAAATTAAACAATTAACTTTTTTTGGTACCCTCCTTCTGAGAAAGACGGGCATAAAATGCGCCCAGATAGACGTAGATAAGCACAAAGTATAAGCGGGCGATTAGCTGAGAAATTAGATAAAAGACGGATAACAAAGTGTAGTATATGGTAAAGAATGTGGCGTTATGCCCTAGATGGCCCCAGCTTGCTCCCATCAGATATTTATGATCTAAACAAAAGCCGCCCAGATGGCGCAGGCAGTGAAAATGAAAAAAAGAATGGGGAGGGATGGATGAAGAATGAATGTAGAACACTGAGAGGACAAGACTGCTCGCTTACAATGTCAAGACAAGGAAGCCATCAAAGTCTTCCAGCGGTAGGAGAAGAAGGATGGACAGGGCTGTAAAACTAACCTAAGATCGCCTGCGACGGGAGTGAAAAAACCCAGCGAAGTGTAAGTCAGTCAGTCAGTAAGTCATTTGCATGTCCTTTGCGGAACTTTGCCTCCCTAACACCTCTCCTGTAGGCTTCTCGGTTGTAAGCAAGATGCTCTGCTGCTGATGCGTCCATTCGCAGATCATCAACGATGTCTTGCAGCCACCTTCGCCTTGGTCTTCCTCTCTTTCTTTTTTCTCGATTATCGAGGTGAGTGGAGCTAAAACAAGAAGTTGGGCCTGAATAGCAGAAATAGAAAGAAGCAGCAACAAGGTGGAACTGTAAAGTAGTTTAAGGAAAGCTCAGTTTATTGTTAATTCCAGCTGGGTAGAGACGCTGTTCTAGAGCCTTCCGGGACAGTTATTCGGAAGAACAAGAGCGGATTGCTGTGATAGGAATGTCCTGTTTTCCTTGGTGGTATTTTGAAATCAAAGATGAAAGGATCAAATATGGACGAAGCCGGAAGTATTGAATTAATGAACGATCACTCGAATATAAAAACTTCTTGACCACAAAAGAGACCTTAGTTACACTTGTGAACAAGTTAACGTATACTAGATCTAACACAAACTCAGGGGAATATTCTCTCCCCTCCCCCCTACACACACACAAAATCAGCTAAGCATTAAAAGGAATTGTTCTTGATATCACCGAATGTTGTAATGTATCGACTTATTATTAATCAGCGGACAGTATCGATCCCCAGTTATGTCTGTACAATATCACCTGGAGTGTGATTGGACGGCAAAAACCGGAAATGCGTTCTTCAAAAGTGGTAGTGTTATTCAATTTTCCGTAATAGGAGAGTGCCGGATACGTGCGCGTTTTTGATAGTAATTAGAATGTCGTAAAAGGAGAGACTTATAAATTACATTACCGTATAGACACGACAAATGAGAATATTACAATGAGCCGTGTATGTAGTGACATATAGAACGAACGAAAGGCTAAGACAGATTGCAAACACATTAACTGACACACATACTAACGTATGAACAATCAGTGAACAAACTGACGAATGAATGAATGAATGAACGATGGAGCAATTTATGGAAAGAATAATGAATTGTTACTAAACAGGCAAACTGTAAAGTTGCCAATAAACTATATTGATTTATATATATATATATATATATATATATATATATATATATATATATATATATATGCACTCTTATGCTGATAAATAAAATGGCACGTAAAATATAATCGGACTTAACAGCAATCATTTAAGATCTATGAATATGCAGCAAGTTTGATTAGATAGATAGATAGATAGATAGATAGATAGATAGATAGATAGATAGATAGATAGATAGATAGATAGATAGATAGATAGATAGATAGATAGATAGATAGATAGATAGATAGATCACAGTCTAGAGAACCAGTAAGTGCCAAGACTTGAGCGAGCGCCCCGACTTCAAAGTTCACGAGGAGCTTTCTGCCCGAAGGAGCACGTGGCAAAGAATTGTCGTAAAAAGACATCAATAAATCAATGATGAGTTTTTCGGCCAGGAAAAGTCTACTAGGTGGAAAAATCGTCTGTAGATATTTTCGAATTTCTACAAGTTGTTGGTTTATGTTTTTTTTTAATAAAAAAAAACAAGATAACAATACACAAAGTAGTCATAAATAGAATTTTGAAACAGAGAACTTCTTACAGTGTGAAAAAAAAAACACTCGTGAATTCATTCTTAGAAGTGAGTGACCTACAGCAGTGGTTCTTAAAGTTTTTGTCGTAATTCATGAAATAAATAGTACATTTCGGCGGCTCCGACGTTGATGTTAACTTCTAAACCTGATACTTCTCCGCAGCTCTCACGTTGATGTTAACTTATAAAACCTGATAGTTCTCCGCAGCTCCCATGTTGATGTTAACTTATAAAACCTGATAGTTCTCCGCAGCTCCCATGTTGATGTTAACTTATAAAACCTGATAGTTCTCCGCAGCTCCCACGTTGATGTTAACTTATAAAACCTGATACTTCTCCGCAGCTCCCATGTTGATGTTAACTTATAAACCTGATACTTCTCTGCAGCTCCCTTGTTGATGTTAACTTATAAACCTGATACTTCTCCGCAGCTCCCTTGTTGATGTTAACTTATAAACCTGATACTTCTCTGCAGCTCCCACGTTGATGTTAACTTATAAAACCTGATACTTCTCCGCAGCTCCCATGTTTATGTTAACTTCAAAACTTGCACAAATTTTTAATGTCCTATGTAATCTCTGCCGCGGTGGTGTAGTGGTTAGTGGATCTGACTGCCGATCAGAAGGTCCATGGTTGGATTTCGCACCCAGACGGATTTTTTTTTTCTGACCGACCCGCACCAGGGTCAACCCAACCTCCAAAAAAAAAAAAGAATAGGTAACTGGGGCTAGATAGCGAGAACAGGTGCTGACAATCCTACCTCTAATTCTGCAATGGCCTAGACACAAATGCTTCACACTCCTACGGTATACAAATGCCTTTGGAAACATATTTTTTTTAACAATCTAAAGTTGATACCTTGACCTTTAGATGATCACTTTTTTTTTTTTTGTGATCACCTGGAGTTTAATGGTCCCAGTCTGAGAACCGCTGAAAATCACATAACAAAGTCAATAACTGAAAGATAAAGCATGATAGAGGGTTGTCTCTGATTAAGAGCATAGTAGAGAGCTCTGTCTCTGGTTAAGAGGGTGGTAGAGGTCTCTGTCTCTGATTACGAGCATGGAAGAGGGCTCTATCTCTGGTAGAGGTTTTTTTATCTCCCATTAAGAGCGTGGTAGACGGCTCTGTAAGAATATATGGAATACCATCTAAGATTGTTAACATCGTTAGTGACCTCTACAATGGATATGTTTGTGCAGTCAATACAGACCAAGGAATGAGTGAATGGTTCCAGATTGAAACAGCCGTGAAACAAGGATGTATATTATCTCCTTTGCTTTTTTAAAATTGCCATAGACTTCATAATGAAAAAATGAGCAAAGTTAAAACGGGCATTGACTGAGTACGTGAGACCCAAATGGAAGATCTTGATTTTGCAGATGACATAACTCTAATTAGCGACAATATGAAATCAATGCAAGTAAAAACAGATACCCTGTCTTCAATGGCTAGTAAAATAGGACTTGAAATTAACAAGGATAAAACAAAAATAATGAAGGTTCTCATTAACGACGAAGGACAAATATACGTTGAAGGAACAGCTGTTGAAGAAGTAAACCATTTTGCATATTTCGGCAGCTATATAGACCACAATGGTGACACCAGAAAAGAAGTTAGAATTCGAATTGCCAAAGCAGCATTGACCTTCAAGAATCTTTAAAACATATGGCATTCAAAAGTTATAAGCACAAAAACCAAGTTAAGATTATTCAATTCAAATGTGATATCCACCCTCATTTATGCATGTGAAAGCTGGAAAACTAGTACAGAAATAGACAAGAAATTAGACTCTTTCAAAAATAAATCCCTAAGGAAAATACTTGGTATAAAGTGGAATGAATTCAAGAACAGCGCAGAGATAAGACAAATGAGCAAACAACAACCTGTCTCACGGCTGATTAGAAAAAGAAGATGGACATTTGTCGGTCATGTGATGAGAAGAAACAATCAGAGAATCCCCAAACAAGCTATCAAATGGAACACAACAGGCCGAAGAAAAAGAGGTCGACCACGTGAAACTCTAAAGAGGACATTGATAAGAAAAGTAAATTCAGTGGGCATAACATCCCTTGATGAGACTGAAAAACTCGCCAAAGACAGGACATCTTGGCGAACTACCATGCGGGCCCTATGTGACGTTCAGCGGCACGGGAAGGATGTAAGATGTAAGAGGTTTTTGTCTCTGACTAAGAGCATAGTAGAGGTCTCTGTATCTGATTAAGAGCATGGTAGAGGGCTCTATTTCTGTTAGAGGTCTCTGTCTCTGATTAAGAGCATGGCGGAGGGGCTAGATCTCTGATTAAGAGCATGGTATAGGACCATCATAAACCTGAGATACAATACAAAGGCTGACTGCAGACCGTGAGAGATGGAGAGAATTTGTTACTGATCTGCGAGACGCCACAGGATGTACTGGGCGGTGACTGTTTAGCTGATTGCTGACCAAGGACATGGACGGATGGATGGATGGATGGATGGATGGATGGATAGGATTATTATTATTATTATTATTATTATTATTATTAGTAGTAGTAGTAGTAGTAGTAGTAGTAGTAGTAGTAGTAGTAGTAGTAGTAGTAGTAGTAATAGTAGTAGTAGAAACTTTATAAAATAGTGAGAATAAACAGAAGAGTAGGAAAATGAAAGTGGAAGTTCAGTCAAGCGCCATTCTTCTTCTTCTTCTTCTTCGTTCGCTTCTACCACCAAGACCGCCTTGTGATCCTACTGAATTTACCCCTGTGGTCCTGTATAGGTCATGTGGTCCCCCGTGTGGTCCTGAAACTAGGCCCGTAGATCCATAAACTTGGCCCATAGATCCATAAACTTGGCCCTAGGTCCATGAACTAGGCCCGTAGATCCATAAACTAGGCCCGTAGATCTATAAACAAGGCCCGTAGATCCATAAACTTGCCCCGTAGACCAATGATCCTTTTTGAATTGAAGCGCTCTTGTATGTCAGTGTAGCACTTGAAGACAAGAAAGCCCCGCTTACAATGAAAGATTTGAAAACCCTCGTTGGTAGGATCTGCGCCAGGACTCTTTATGGCAATCTTTATGAAGAAATGAAGGAACTTAAAGAGAACATTTAAGTTTTTAATATATGTTCTAATTCTTCATGTTTCCGACAAAAGAGGGCTAGTCTCACGTGTCGCTTTAGCCCGCCTTTCAGTCTGACACACCTGACTTCGGCACGGCGTATATTTAGAACCCTGTTAGACTTCATATTTTTATTCCTCCTTAACCCGCCCAGGCTACTATCTGTTTCCAAGATCATAATCTTGAAGTAGCGTAGGGTCTTGGTCAGCTCTGCTCAGCTAACTCTGGCGCAAGCAGGCAGCCACGTGTGGCACTGACCGCTGTCTCATTCAGAAAAAAAGTATCACATCTTCGTTCTAGTTTTTCCAAGACATTCAAAGTTCAAAGTTCAAAAATTCAGACTTCGACTTCACTGCTTTCGGGACAGCCCCATATATGCCCCGCCGCATGCGGCAGCATTCATCCAAAAGTATGTCTGCTAATAGTTCCTGTCAAATATTGGTTGTTTACGATGAGTTTTCTGCCACACAGTTCAGGTTTCCTGCCAGCATCTTTAATTTGTCCTAGCTCCAGCAGTCTCTTCACGGATACGTTGTTCTTCCATTTCCGCTCTTCATTCTCCCGCAGTCTGTCCATTAGAGCCTTAGAAATGTCCACCGCCCCCCTCCACCCTTCCTTGTCCAGTGTCAGTCTGCCATTTATTTTAGCCTGTGCAGCAAGTCGTTAAGCAAATGTCCTTTCATTTAGCCTGTCATTGCTCACGTCTGAACGATGTAAGCCAACAAAAAGGGAAGATAAACTAACCGAAATATCAAAGGCAAGGTTTACGCATGTTTCACTTTACACTCCCTGAGATCATAATGCGTATGTTGTCAGCGCCAGCGCGTAATGATAAGGCGTACGTCATGCGCAAATCTCAAATTAAATTTCACATACAGAGAGCTTCAGAACAGAATAGAACTTCAGAAAAATTTATGAACTAGAAATGTTAATTGTTCAATAAAGTTATATTTAAGTAGGGATTCTATTTTTAGATCTTATTCCGTCATATTTGGTGGACTGGAGCTAGTTTATTATTATAACTTTTAAAAAAAGCCACCTCCTCGTTGGCCAATGAAAAAAGAGCACATGTGAGCACTCTACTAGACGAAGAATACTGTTTCAGAGAAAGGAGCCCTCAATCAGTAATAGAGCCTTCAATTAGAGACAGAGCCCTGTACGAGACAAAAAAAAAGCCCTCAATAATAGATCTCTCAGTCAAAAATAGAGCCTTCACAAAGTTCCGTCACTCAAAGATTTCTTCAATCAAAGATAGAGCCCTGCATCAGATATGTAGCCCTCTACTAGAGTTAATCCTGCTGTAAAAATAGACCCTCTACCAGAGAGACTTCTACCAGAGATAGAGCCCTCTACTAAAGATAGGTTTATACTAGAAGGAATCCTCTACCACAGACGAAACTTTCCACTATAGATATAGCCCTCTACTAGACAAAGAGCCCTCTAATACATACGGAGCCCTCTACAAGTTACAGTGGCCTCTGCAGTGACGACGTCTTCTATTGTGTTTTTAATCAGAGAAAGAGCCCTCTGGCATAGATAGAGCCCCTGTACCAGAGAAAGATAAAGCCCTCTAAATGGGTGGAGTCACCTATCAGAGATAAAGCTCTCTAACTGAATGGAGTCATCCACCAGAGGTAAAGCCTTTTAAATGGATGAAGTCATCTACCAGAGATAAAGTCCTCTAACTGGATGGAGTCATCTACCAGAGATAAAGTCCTCTAACTGGATGGAGTCATCTACCAGAGATAAAGTCCTCTAACTGGATGGAGTCATCTACCAGAGATAAAGTCCTCTAACTGGATGGAGTCATCTACCAGAGATAAAGTCCTCTAACTGGATGGAGTCATCAAGCAGAGGTAAAGCCCTCTAAATAGATGGAGTCATCAACTAAAAATAAAGCCCTGTATCAGAGGTGATATCACTACATGAGGTAGAGCTGTCTGCAAAAAGAGATAGAATCCTCTACGATGCTCTTAATCAAAGACAGAACCCCCTACTAAGCTTTTAATCAAGACAGAGCTCTCTTTCAGAGATAGAGAACTGTAGATTCTCACCCCTTTATTCTCGAGACGTAAAAACTCTACCAATTTCACGCTTGTTTAAGCATCTATCAATGAGGAAATCCTTCGGCTGATCCTATCAGCCTCAGCACGCATGAGGAAGGATTTAATCCCAGCTTTAATCTCTGGTATTGTAATCTTCGACGCTCAGACGGAGGCTAGTCGATCGCCCTCTTCAAAGCTCGCCAACCGTGCGCCCTCAACAATCTCAAAATGTGGGAGCGATTTAGGAATTGTGTTTCTGGAAACAGAGGGAGAGAATCTCTCGCCGGATGATGTTGTTGCTGGTCTGCCGCAGGCCAGGAAATTGAGTCTATTTATCCGTGACAAACTTTTGGAATTCTCTTTGATGTGTCACCGTAACATTTTGTCCGCTCTCGTGCCTGTCTCTCTGCCTTCTTGACGGCTGTTTCGTGAGCCTGTACTGCAGTTAGGAATTTTTTTTATAAATAGGAAACTACGAGGCTTTGGTACGGTAAAGTAAGAGAACAAATTTGGTAGGATTAGACGTCGAAAAAATCTTAGACAAAGCACTTTAGTGAGACGTGAGAGAAAGAAAAATCACAAGAGAATTACCTGGGATTCGAACACCGATACCGGTAGGACGAGCAGCCGTACTATCGTAGAGAACAGCGTACTATCGACTTAGCCAATTAGCACTAGTGCTAGTCGATAGTACGCTGTTCTCTCGTGGCTAGACGGCTGCTCGCCCTACCAGAGTCCGCGTTCGAATCCCAGGTAATCCTCTTGTGATTTTTCTTTCTCTCACGTCTCACTAAAGTGCTTTGTCTACGATTTTTTCGAGGTCTAATCCTACAAAATCTGTTCTCTTACTTTACTGCATTTACGAAAACTGTGTTTCTCTCAACGTTTAGGTACAAAAGAGGTGGTCGAGCAGCCAAGTCAAGTGTCCTTCCCTGACAACAGCAAGGCAACAATGGACTCCTGAGCCATGAGACATCAGAGGAAATGCAGTACCTGATAAATGTTCTATGGCAGGCACCAAGAACGGAACAAAATTATGACAGAGATTTCATTCTAACAGAGAAAAATGTTCATCGTCTTCTTCTTACATTCTTTCCGTGCCGCTAAACGTCACACATGGTCCACATGGTACTAAGCTTATACCGAAAGTTGTGAGGAAACATTTTTTTAAATTAGAATTTATAGATAGAGAAGATATAAATATATCACCTTATACTGCATCCTTTACACTTCATGTAGAGGTCACATGATATCACGATAATGTGTCACGTGACCACGCGGAGCATAAACAAAATGACAGGTGCTGAAGTTTCGTTTCGTCAATGTGCTGTTATTGAGCACCTCGTTAAAGAGGAAATCCCCGCTACTGAAATTCAAAAAAGACTTCAACTTGTTTATGATGATGTGTGTATGTATGCTAACAGTGTTAGGAGGTGGGTGAAACATTTCAAAGATGGAAACACGAGCTTCCAAAATATGCCTCGCAGCGGTAGCCTTCGAACTGCCTCCACTAAACGCAACCAACGTGGAAAGGGTTGACGACATCTTTAAATAAGACAGACGTGTCACAGTATCTGAAATCGTCGTAAATCTTAGAACAGGGCACAATGAAGTACAGGAAATGATTGAAACCCTAGGCTATAGAAAAGTTTATGCCTGTTGGATCCCTTAGGAGAGAACGGCCAGAAAGCAGTGCGTCTGTGCCGTCGGTCAGCTGGAACGGAATTCTACCGGGAGGGTGTTTTAAAACTTGCAGAGCGATGGGAAAAATGTTCATCTTCTTTTTCTGATCACCCATGAGACAGGTTATTGTTTGCGCATCAGTCTTATTTCTGCGTTGTTCTTGAATTCGTTCCACTTTATACCGTATATTTTCCTGAGGCATTTGAGTTCGAAAGAGCCTAATTCATAAAAACTCATCTACGGAACCCACAAAATGCATGGAGGCTAAGAGCAGACTCACATGTGGCGACCTCAGGTGTTGTAACATAAGGTGTTGTGACCTAACATGTGGTAACTTCAAGTGTTGTGACCTCAGGTGTTGTGACCTAAGTTTTGTGACCTCACACGTGGTTACCTCAGGTAAAATGAACTCAGGTATTGTGACCTTGCACGTGGTGACCTCAGGCAAAATGAACTCAGGTGTTGTGACCTCACATGTGGTGACCTCAGGTGTTGTGACCTCAGATGTTGTGACCTCAAGTGTTGTGACCTCACATGTGGTAACATCAGATGTTGTGACCTCCGAAGTTATGACCTCACATGTTGTAACTTCAGGTGCTGTGACCTCTAGTGTTGTGACCTCAGGTATTGGGATCTCACATGTGGTGACCTCATGTGAAGCGACCTCAGGTGTTGCAACCTCAAACGTAGTGACCTCAGGTAAAGTGACCTCAGGTGTTGTGACCTCACATTTGGTGACATCAGGTGAAGTGACCTCAGGTGTTGTGACCTCACATGTGGTAACCTCAAATGTGATGACCTCATACACGGGGAACTCGCCTCTAATGACCTCTAAGTTCGTGACCTCAAGTGTTACGACCTTATATGTAGTGATCTTGTATGTATTAGTCTCTAATGTTATGGTAATACTTTTTTTCCCTAAAAGGTCTTTTGATTTTTAAAAAAAATATTTACTTGAGGAAATTATTAACAAAACACAAAAAGTAACATTGTAAATGTTACCTTTAGTTCAGGTTTTCTTATCCTCGATATGATACTTTTTTATATACGTGTTTCAAGCGTATACAGATAAGAAGCGGCAAAGGGTCCAGGACAGAGCAGGCGACGTGCTAAGATACCCGGGTTAGCTGAGTACAAGACTGAACTCTGCTGGTAGTTGTGTGTGAGTTGCTAGCGGGCCCTGCTACAGACCACGTGACGATGTGAGCGCTGGACATGTGACTGAGTTGTTATTATTGAACTTGGTCACGAGAGAGAGAGAGAGAGAGAGAGAAAGAGAGAGAGTTTTTGGTAGGATGTTTGGGAGGAGAACAGCTGTGTGGAAGCTAGAGCATGGGAGAATGGGAGGATGGAAGTATGCAAGGTTTTTAATCTGTCTACACGAGTGCTCAGAAAGTGACTGGCCATGGATTATGTCAGTCAGTCAGTCATATGCATATCCCTTACGGAACTTTGTCTCCCAAAACAGCTCTCCTGTAGGCCTCTCGGTTGTAAGCAAGATGCCCTGCTGGTGATGCACCCATTCGCAGATTATCAACGATGTCTTGCAGCCATCTTCGCCTTGGTCTTCCTCTCTTTTTCCCATTGTGTACCCTTCCAAGACATTTTAAACGTCATGATAATCTAGAGAAGACCGTCTTGGAAGGGTACATAATGGGAAAAAGAAAGAGAGGAAGACAAATGCGAAGATGGCTGCAAGACATCGTTGACGATCTGCAAATGGATGCATCATCAGCAGGTCATCTTGCTCACAAACGAGAGGCCTACAGGAGTGCTGTTTAGGAGGCAAAGTTCCGCAAGGGACATGCAAATGAATGAATGAATGACCCTTCCAAGACGGTCTTCTCTAAATTCTCATGACGTTTAATGTGTCCAAAATATTTCAGTTTTCTCTGTTTAATCCTCTACACTACCTAGTTTTCTTCAATATTAAATTCTTGTAGTATGCATATATTTGCTGGTGTCCATGATATTTGAAGGACTTTTCTGTAGCAGTGAGTTGAGGTTTTTGTGTGTCAGGCTATTGTGTGCGAGGTTTTTGTGTGTGAGGTTTTTGTATGTCAGGCTTTTGTGTGCGAGCTTTTTGTGTTCTCAAAACCGTCAATGTTTGATACGGTTTCTTTATTTTCTATATATCTCTCTCTCTTTCTATTTCCCTTTCTCTTTTGGTCTCTCTCCCCGATTTTTCTCTCTCTCTCTCCCTTTCTCGTTTGTTCTCTCTTTTTCTTGTCTTTTCTTTCCATTTTTCGTTCTTTCTTTTTTTCCTTTCTCTTTCTCTCTCTATCGTTTTCTCCCCCCCCCTCTCTCTCTCTCTCTTGTTAGTGTGTGTCTCTGTCCCTTTCTTCTCTCTCTCCTCTTACTTCTCTCACTCTGTTTTTATTTCACTATTTTTTATTCTCTTTCTTCTTGCTCTGTCTATCTTTCTTCCACGTTCTCTCTTTTTCTTTCTGTTTTATTCTTTCTCTCCACCTCACTTACTCTCACTCTTTTCTTTTTCTTCTCTCTCTCTCTCTGTCTTATCTTTCTTTAGTTCTTTTTCTTCTCTCTCTGTCTGTTTTATCTTTCTTTAGTTCTTTTCCTCTCTCTTTCTCCACGCCTCTTCTGTTTAATTCAATCATCATGTTTTTCTTCCTCATTATCTATCTATCTATCTATCTATCTATCTATCTATCTATCTATCTATCTATCTATCTATCTATCTATCTATCTATCTATCTATCTATCTATCTATCTATCTATCTGTCTGTCTATCTATCTGTCTGCCTGTCTATCTATCTATCTATCATGCGCAAATACATGCTCACACTGTAACTCCCTCCTCACACAGCCTTTTCTTTAACCCATCACATAGAACCTGAATAAAACCTCACAAAAAAACCTCACATAGAACCTCACACAGAACCTCACATATAACTTCACACGAAATCTCACATAGAACCTCACACATAACCTCACGTATAACTTCACATGGAACCTCACACAGAACCTCACATATAACTTCACATGAAACCTCACATAGACCCTCACACAGAACCTCACATATAACTTCACACGAAATCTCACATAGAACCTCACACATAACCTCACATAGAACCTCACATATAACTTCACACGAAATCTCACATAAAACCTCACACAAAACCTCACATAGAACCTCACACAAAACCTCACATAGAACCTCACACAGAACCTCACATATAACTTCACACGGAACCTCACATAGAACCTCACACAGAACCCCGCATAGAGCCCCAAACAGGACCTCACATAGAACCTCACACATAACCTCACGTGTAACTTCACGTGGAACCTCACATAGAACCTCACACAGAACCTCACATATAAATTCACACGAAACCTCACATAGAACCTCACACAGAACCTCACATATAACTTCACAGGGAACTTCACATAGAACCTCACACAGAACCGCACATAGAGCCCCAAACAGGACCTCACATAGAACCTTACATACAATAATTAGTTTATTTTTTCTTATAAAAGCTCGCGCCGAAACGTCACAACTGTGTAATCGTTAAATAATAAAGCTGTTCCTACTTTATTCCTAGGTTATACATTTTAGAACCTCACATAGAACATCACACAGTACCTCACATAGAACCTCACATGAACCTCACATAGAACTTCAAATGGAACCTGACATATAACTGCACATAGAACCTCACATGCAACCTCACATATAACCTCACTCAGAACCTCACATATGACCTCGCACAGAACCTCACACAACCTCTCACACAGAAACACACACGCCTTAACTCATCCTCTCACTTTGTAACAATAGCAACCAGAGGTTATCTCTCTCTTATTTGTCTGTTCCTAGATTTATATTCTCCTATATTATGCAATAATAATAATACAAAAACAAACAATAGCAATCCAACAACCCGTTATGAAATGAAGACAGAAGAATATCATCCTTTCACTCTCTCATCCAAAACTCCGTTAATCTTCTCTTTCTGAATCACTTCCAACTTTCAAAACAGTCCACCGCCCACCCAATCATCAATCCAGCCGCTGTTGTTCTATCGACCAATCATGCCTTTTTTTTCGTGTATATGCTAGTTTTATCAATCATTTTCCGACAGACTAATTCCTACATGCAATCATTTCATCGACCAATATCGTCGCACAATTTTACCCGAAGCTTTTCTACGTCCGTCTTTATTTTCATCCACAGCTCTCCTGCTTTTCCTCTTTCATTTTACTCTCGTCTGATATCTCCTAACCCTCTCCTCCACCCGTGCATACTTTCCCACGTCGAGAATTTCCTCCCTTTGTAATTAATTGAGGTGTCCGACCCTAGCATGTTATAAACAGGGTTCTCCGCTTGTAACTTAACGAGCGCTCACGGCAGCAACGTTTTGAGCGAATGGACGACGCTTTTCTATGTACACCCGCCGGCTGGCTTTGAGGATCGTGGGAGAAGTGATTTGCTCCGCGTGTACGGTTGTTTATTGATAACTGAATTAGCATTCACGGAATAATAATTGGCTATTGCGAAGTAATGGCTACGTTTCTGTACCAGAAAAATGTTCATAGATTTGGAAATCTAAGTAGACTCTGCTAACTTGATACCAGTTAGCAGAGACTTTTCTTTTTATTTTCTGCTACTTTTTGTAGCTAGTGTTTTTTTTTTTCATTTTTCTTTATTCTTTATTTCCTTCTTCCTGGGTATCTCGCCATGTTGTTATATTTGATAAGGTTCAGACTTCGTCCTTACATTCAGTCTTACTATAGCACTAGATCAAAACTTCTCCTTATATTCAATCTTACTACAGCACTTGATCAAAACTTCTCCTTGCATTCAATCTAACTACAACACTACATCAAAACTTCTCCTTACACTGTATCTCACTGCTGGACAGATCCAAACTTTTCTTTACATTTTATATCCCACGGTCCATTTTGCTCGGTTGTGCACGAGTAGCAACCGAGTAAACATGAAACCTGTATCACCAATCCCGCCAGCTGTGAGGTTCGTACGAGAAGAATACAGCGGCAACATCAAACCTTCGCATCTCCCTGGTTTACTTATTCCAGTCTTCCCCTTCGTTTCTATCTTGTTGTCACTTGTGGTGAGATTCAAACTTGTTCTTACATTGTCTCAGTGTTATAACTCTGTGATGAAATCTAACATAGCAAAAAAGAAATATTTGCACAGAAATATAATATAAGAACAAGAAGAACTGGACAGAAATCTAATATAAGAAAAAATATTTGGTCAGAAATCTAGTGTGAAAAGAAAAAAAAAGATTTGAGTAGAAATTTATTGTAAGACACACAAACAACAACAACAACAAAGAAATGTTATGCAAGACAGGGATTGCTGGAAAACAAGAAGTTTTAGTAAGAACTTAAAAATGTAGAATAAGGAGATTTGGAAAAAAAAAATTATGTCAGAAGTGCAAGAAAAACAGAAAAAAATATTTAACGTGGGACATCAAGGATATATGAACACAAACCTAATATATTTGGACACAGACTTAATATATTTGGACACAAGCCTAATATATTTGGGCACAAACGTAACATATTTGGACACAAACTTAATATATTTGGACACAAACTTGATATATTTGGACACAAACGTAATATATTTCGGCACAAACCTAATATATTTGAACACAAACCTAATATATTTGAACACAAGCTTAATATATTTGGACAAAAACCTAATATTATTAGTAACAAGAAGGTTGAAATATAAACATACTGTGAATCAGAATGTAGATTTTGGAAAGAAAAAAAAATAATAACAACAAAAAGATTTAAACAGTACTTTCACAGAAACAGCTAAAATATTTGGATATAAGGAAAAGAGCGGAATAGCAGTGAAATATATAACAATGATAAGCAACTGGAAATAGTTGAGAGTTCTGATCACTACTAACTAATAATGGAGAAACACTGAAAGAAACTAAAGGAAGACATTCCATAGTTCTTCCGAAGCTAAAACAAATAAAGAAGCTGTGGAGAGGGACCGACACAATTACACAAAGTAGGTTTTTAAGGGCATGCATTTTCCCCATGGCAACATACGCCTGTGAGACCTGGACATTTAACAAAGCAGCTGGGAAACATGTAAGTGCCGTTGAATGCGAATGCTACAGAAAAGTTCTGCAAATATCATGGGTACAAAAAAATTAATATATGAATACTACAAGAATTAAATATTGAAGGTTTGCTAGTAACGAGGATTAAATAGAGAAAACTTAACTATTTCGGACACACTAGGGTCATTATCGAAAGTCGTGAGCACATTTTTAAAAAAATTTATAGACTGAGAAATATAAATGTGTCACCTTAATCTGCATCCTTTGCGCTTCATGTAGAGGACACATGATGTAACCATAATGTGTCACGTGACCACGCGGAGCTTAAACAAACTGGCGAGTTCTGAAGTTTCGTTTCGTCAACATGCTGTTATTGAGTTTCTCGTTAAAGAGGAAATCCCCGCTACTGAAATTCACCAGAGACTTCAACTTGCTTATGGAGATGTGTGTATGGGTGTTAGCAGTTTTAGGAGGTGGGTGAAACATTTCAAATATGAAAACACAAGCTTCCAAGATATGCCTCGCAGCGGTAGCCCTCGAAATGCCTCCACTGAACGCATCGTAGAAAGGGTTGACGACATCTTTAAAGAAGACAGACTTGTCACAGTATCTGAAATCGCTGTAAATCTTGAAATGGGACACAATGCAGTACAGGAAATGATTGTAACCCTAGGCTATAGAAAAGTTTGTGCCTACTGGGTCCCACATGAGAGAACGTCCAGAAAGTAGTGCGTATGTGCCGTCGGTCAGCTGGAACCGAATTCTACCGGGAGGGTATTTTCAAACTTGCAGAGCGATGGGAAAAATGTGTGCAGGGAAATGGAGATTATGTTGAAACGTGAAGAAGAGGACGCAGGTTGATACATTTATATTTTCTCCTTCTATAAATGATGATTTTTAAAATGTCCTCACGACATTCGGTATGACCCGCGTAGTAAACGTCACGAGAAGACAAATTGGGAAGGGTGCACAGTGAGAGAAAGAAAGAGGTGAAGGCGAAGGAGAAGATGGCGGTAGGACATCGTTGATAATCTGCGAATGGACGCATCTGCAAGAGGGTATCTCGCTTACAACTTTGAGGCCTTCAAGAGAGTTGTTAGGGAAGCAAAGTTCCCCCAGGGACATGCTAATGAATGACAGAATGGCAAGTTGATAGTCTTCTCAAACCAACAATAATATGTTGGTAGAAACTTTATAAGGTCAGCAACAAGATCTATACGGAAGCTACACTGGAAAAATGTGAAAATGAGTTTCCACAAAAACCTTATTGAGAAAGCAATCAGAACGTGAACATCAATCATTTACCCTGGGGAGTTAACAATCACATGAGAATATGTTTCTTAACGACCATTTTGTGTCTCCGCCCATATTTCCTTACCACGATTCAGAGAATTCTGTGAGACCGTTTCCATGGAGACATAATCTGAAGCAATCAGATAATGACTGACACCCATAAAGATCGTGCTATACGTATCACATGAACGCAGTATTTGGAGATAAAAAAACACGATACACAACTTTCAAAGTTATTGCTAAAGAACACAGTACAAAAGAGTGAGTTAATAACGTGACTTAGTAATCCTTCTTGAACGAGTGGAAACAAAAGTGTCATTCTGTCCTAGATAGCTGAAGTCAACGTTCAGTTCTAGAAGATCGCAAAGGGAAATAACAAGAACAAAAAACTTCGTTAAAATACGATTACCTCTCTTCCATTAACAAAATGCAAGTAGAACTGGAGTGTTATACAGAGCCGGTACTACTACATGCGTGCGAAACGTGGACAATTAACAACAAAACCAGATGCAAGAAAAACATGGACGGCCAGAAAGACAAAAGCTGTCAGGCACGGGACTGAATGAATGAATGTAGAAATGATCTTTTTTATGTGTAGTAATCATCAATATTCCTTTCTACTTGTGGTTTTTGTTCTTGCTGCTGCTGCTGCTCTTGTTACTGTATTGTTACTGCTGTTTTTGTGATTGTTTTTTTTGTTAACTGTTATTGTTTTTCCTACTGTTTTTTGTTGTTACTGTTATGTTGTTGTTGTTATTGTTGTTATTGCTGGTTCTGTTGTTGCTGTTCTTATAGCTGTTACTGCTGCTATTCCTGCTGTTGTTGTTCCTGCTATTACAGCTACTATGGTTGCTGCTGTTTGGCGATTGTTGATGTTTCGTTGCTGTTGCAGCTTTTGACGCTTTTTGATGCTGCTGTTTTTGGTGCTTTTTTTCTTGTTCCTGCTAACCATGCTGCTGTTTTTGTTGCTCCTGTTGTTGCTGTTATCTGCGTTATTACAGTTAGTGCTGTTTGTACGTCTGTTAGCGTGTTACTGCTATTTCCTGTTGTTCGTGTTGTGTGTTGTTGATTCTGTTGCTACTTTACCACTGTTTTTGTTCTTTCTCGTATTGATGTTACTGAGAATCTTTTGTTGTTGCTGTTGTTGGTGATGTTTTGTTTTTGTTAATGTTGTTGCTTTTTTCTGCTGCTGTGCTATTCATTAATTCATTCATTTGCATGTCCCTTGCGGAACGTTGCATCCCAAACAGCACTCCTGTAGGCCTCTCTTGGTTGTGAGCAAGATGGCCTGCTGCTGCTGCATCCATTTGCAGATCGTCAACGATGTCTTGCAGCCGTCTTCGTTTTGGTCTTCCTCTCTTTCTTTTTCCCGTTATGTACCCTTCCAAGACGGTCTTCTCTAGACTATCATGACGTTTAATGTGTCCAAAATATTTAAGTTTTCTCTCTTTAAGCCTCTTTACTAGCCAGCCTTCTTCAATATTAAGTTCTTGTAGTATGGATATATTTGTTCTTTTTTGTGTCCATGATATTTGAAGAACTCTTCTGTAGCATTTACATTCAAAGGCATTTATGTGTTTCTCAGCTGTTTTGTTAAGTCCAGGTCTCACAGGTATATGTTGCAATGGGAAAGATGCATGCCCTTAAAAATCTTATTTTTATAGTTCTGTCTGCTCCTCTCCACAGATTCTTTATTTGTTTTACTTTCTGAAGAGCGATAGATGTCCCCCTTTTATTTTCCCTCATTGTATCTCTATTATTAGTTAGTAGTGATCCAAGATATTCAAAGCTCTCCACTTCTTCCTGTTTTTCCTCATTGATACATATTTCAACTGCCTTGTTTGTTTTGTCAGGTGTCATCAATTTAGTTTTCTTTGCATTAAGATAGAGATTCTGCTCTTCGCTGTTCTTACGGACTGACATAATTAGTTTTTCTATTCCTTTTTGTGTTGTGAACAGTAACACTGTGTCATCAGCTTATCTAATATCTGGTATTTCATAACCTCCAATTGTTATGGCATCGTAATATTCTTTGTCTACATCTTCTCTAACATTCCTAATTATATTTTCAGTATACAAGTTAAATAAGTAGGGTGACAATGTGCACCCCTGACGGACCCCTTGTTTTATGTCAAACCAAGTTGTTGTTTCACCATTTATTCTTACTGCTGCTTGTTGGTCCAGATACAGCAGTGATGTTAATTGTATCAAATGTGTTGGAAATCCCATTTTTTCCATTATTTCCCAAAGTTTCTGGTGTTGTACGCAATCAAATGCCTTTGAGTAGTCTATAAAGGATAAATATAGATTCACATTAAACTCTCTGCATTTCTCTATTATTAATCTTAGATTGAATATATGATCTCTTGATCCTCTTCCTTGCCTGAAACAAGCTTGGACCATATTGACTTCTTCTTCTATTTTCTTTCGAAGTCTACCCAATTGATTTTTAACAGAATTTTACTGGCATGACTAATCAGGGCAACAGTTCTGTAGTTTCTGCATAATTTCAGGTTACCCTTTTTTGGCAGTGGTATGAATACAGTTCTTTTCCATTCTTTTGGCCAAATACCAGAATGTCATATCTTTTTACATAATGCATGATCGATTGTTGCACACTCCTTTCCTCCTACTTTAATAAGTTCAGCTGTTATCTCATCACATCCTGGTGATTTACCATTTTTCAGATTCTTTATTGCCAATAAAACTTCTTCTGTTGTCGGTTCGGGTTCTTTCTCCTCCAATAATAATTCACTGTGCTATTATGTTTCTTATTATTGTTGCTGTTATTGTTTTGTTTCATACTTTTTTACCTTCTTCCAGTTAGTAGGAGTCTAACATCGAAACAGCTGCAGTAGTTTGGCTAACTTGAGCGGACTTGGAAAGGTGTCCATCCAACTCCATTCATCACAGGAAACCTGTTGGTTGTACCTGCTTCCACGTTCTAGTGTTGGCTGGTCAAGGTACATCTACAGCTGTGACCAAAGTTCGCCGTCTTCCTTCCCAGGTTTGAGTATGAGCCCCATAAGTTTTTCTTTCAGATCCCCTCCCTCTGGGTTAGATCTTTACTCGGAGGTTTGAGTAGGTTGGGCATGTCTACAGGATATGCTCTGGGGTTTGAGTAGGTTGGGCAGGTCTACAGGATATGCTCTGTAGTTTGAATAGGTTGGGCAGGTCTATGCTCTGAGGTTTGAGTAGGTTGGGCAGGTCTATAGGATATGCTCTGAGGTTTGTGTAGGTTGGGCAGGTCTGGATGATATGCTCTGAGGTTTGAGTAGGTTTGACAGGTCTGCAAGATATGCTCTGAGGTTTGATTAGGTTGGATGCATCTGGAAGATATGCTCTGAGGTTTTAGTAGGTTGGGCAGGTCTATAGGATATGCTTTGAGGTTTGAGTAGGTTGGGCAGGTATGAAGGATATGCTTTGAAGTTTGTGTAAGTCTGACAAGTATGAAGGATATGCACTTTGAGTTGATTGGGCAGGTTTGGATGATATGCTTTGAGGTTTGAGTAGGTTGGGCAGGTCTGGCGGATATGCTTTGAGGTTTGTGTAAGTCTGACAGGTGTGAAGGATATGCTCTGAGGTTTGAGTAGATTTGACAGGTTTGGAGGATATGCTCTGAGGTTTGAGTAGGTTGGACAGGTTTGGAGGATATGCTCTGAGGTTTGAGTAGGTTGGACAGGTTTGGAGGATATGCTCTGAGGTTTGAGTAGGTTTGACAGGTTTGGAGGATATGGTCTGAGGTTTGATTAGGATGGATAGGTCGTCTACAGAATATGCTCTGAGGTTTGAGTAGGTTGGACAGGTTTGGAGGATATGCTCTGAGGTTTGAGTAGGTTGGACAGGTTTGGAGGATATGCTCTGAGGTTTGAGTAGGTTTGACAGGTCTGTAGGATATACTCTGAGGTTTGAGTAGGTTGGGCATGTCTGGAGGACGTGTTCTTGCATCTGGGCGCCAACACCGTAAGGACATTTGTTCCTGTGTGACATATCAATGACGGTCAGGAGTCTAGAGTGTCTCGTTCCTAGATGGGAGATTCTGATTTGCTGGTATATCTGTGGTAGACTGTATCTTAATGGCATAATAGATGTACTGGCTAAAGCTCACTGGACCAGAACGGAGACACCAACCAGCGTGACGAGTTCAGTCCCCTGGAGCTTCTGAGAGTGAAGTCCCTGGAAAGCACAGATCAAAGTCTAAACAAAACTCAGCTCACTTCCACAATCTACTTCCACAATCTACTTCCACAATCTACTTTCACAATCTACTTTCACAATCTACTTCCACAATCTACTTCCACAATCTACTTTCACAATCTACTTCCACAATCTACTTCCACAATCTACTTCCACAATCTACTTTCACAATCTACTTCCACAATCTACTTCCATCAAACAACATTTAGAATAATCTAAAGCAACAACAACAATAAAAATCCAATTTCAAAACTGTTTTATTTCCAAAGCAGATGCTTCGAAACAAAAATCGACATCAAATAAGAATAGAGATTTAAAAAAAGGAAGAACACAGAAGAATACACAAAACACTTAGTTTACTTTGTGAAATAAATTACACTGTTTTAAAATGTAATAATATAAAAAGAGTTACTGAATAAGTAGACCAATACGAGAGAAGTAAATGATTAGAGAAATTGGACTGCAAAAAATTCCCTATACTTTCAGGGCGTCAGATAAAAGCTCGTAAACCGGTAATATGACGGGAAAAGAAATAAAAATGTGATTTTTACTTAAAACTGTGCGAGCTTCATTGAATCATAAAACATCCACTTCAGAAAACTTTTTATCAAACTCTTACGGCTCTTAGCACTTTCCTCTCACGTCGTGAAGAAGTTCTAAGTAACCGTACAACCAGATCTAGCAAATTATGTTTAGTTTGAACAATTTTAACATTCAAATTCTGAGACTGTTTTCACTTTTGTTAACAGTCAAAATAAGACACTTTTGTTAACAGCCAAATGTAATAAATTACATGCCCAAAAAATAGACATAATAATAAAAGACGTATTATTACAGACAAATGTGGTAAATTGCATGTCATATTGACATAATATATTCCTTTTGTAATGGCATCACTTTTGTAAATTATTAGTCAGACTTTCTCGTAGAGACCAGAATACACCATGCACAGGAAGAAAAGAAACGAATAAAAATACAATCACACAGATTTGGATGACTATAATGTAGCTACTTAGTAAATAGATTTATTATTTCTTTTTTTTTCAATGTAGCCACATAAGGAAGTAAGTAAATTTAAGTTAGTCACATAAAGAAGGAAGTAATTTTAACATGAAGGTCAAGGTAAAAAGGTAAATTTCTCGTTTCCACGCCAATAAAGCATATTGGGCATACAGTGTAAGGCCCGTATTTCCATGACCTTCGGCACAAGAAAGTCTGATGTGGTCAGTATCATGCC